>BJCO01639226.1:0-13953 GCA_018326465.1 Flaveria floridana | reverse complement strand
TACTTGCAAAAGAGCTAAAGGTGAGAATGTTGCTTCTCCTGGGCTGTTGCAGCCCTTACCAATTCCCACTACTATCTTTGCTGATTTGTCTATGGATTTTGTGGGTGGTCTACCAAAATCAAAGGGCAAAGATACTATTTTTGTGGTCGTTGATCGACTTACTAAATATGTGCATCTTATGCCGTTGAGTCATCCCTATTCAGCTGCAGTTGTTGCTCAACTTTTCCTGGATAACATTTATAAGCTACATGGGTGTCCTGTGACTATAGTTTCGGATTGTGACCCCATATTTTTGAGCAACTTTTAGCAAGAATTCATGGCCCTACAGGGCATCATTGTGGCTTTATCTACTGCCTTCCATCCACAATCGGATGGACAAACTGAGGTAGTCAATCGCTGCATTGAAAGCTATTTACGTTGCATGGTTATGGAACGTCCTTCATCATGGGTTTCTTGGTTGTCGTTGGCTGAATGGTGGTATAACACCTCTTTCCATTCAGCCCTCAACATGACTCCTTTTAAAGCGCTTTATGGCTATGATCCTCCTCTGCATGTTCCTTATGTTCCAAATGATTCTGCTGATGTTAATATTGATATATTGATGAGAAGTCGTGAAGCCACACTCCAGCTTTTGCGTGCTTCTTTATTGAAAGCTCAGAATCGAATGAAGCAACAAGCGGACAAGCATCGTTCGGAACGAGTTTTTGTTGTGGGTGATTGGGTTTATCTTCGATTACAACCTTACATGCAGAACTCCGTTCGTATGCATCGTCATTCCAAACTTACTCCTAAGTATTTTGGTCCGTTTTTGGTAGTGGAGCGTGTGGGCCAGGTTGCCTATCGTTTGGATCTTCCCACGGATGTTCGCATACACCCTGTCTTTCATGTTTCTTTGTTGAAGAGTGCCACTGGTCCACAGCAGAAGATTTATCCTTTGCCTGCTGATCCGCGCTTTACGGCTGTTCCGGTTGCTATTGTGGACCGCCGTTTAGTTAAACGCCGACATAAGGCTGCTATGCAAGTGTTGATTCAGTGGTCAGGTGGTGATGCTTCTTCTCCTACTTGGGAGTTCTTGGATGAAATTTTGGTTCGTTTCCCTGATTTCCTTCCTTGTGGTCAAGAAAATTCTTAAAGGGAGGGGTATTGTTACGTGTTCAATAGTAGAGGGACCTATTGTGTGTTTTTCTTAATAAGAGGGGGTTCATTGTAATTGTGCTTTAGGTCGTTATAGTTAGTTAGAATCGTCCTTATAACTGTTGTAACGAATTGTGATGTTGGTTATGCGATGAATTGATTTCTTATCTCTTCTCTCCCCAATTCTCTTCTACCTATCACTTCAATTGCATCAATTATAGAGTGAAACTAAGTTGTTTTCTTATAAGAAATGGGCTAGTATTTATAGCTAAAGTGTAATATTTGTATTTTTTTTTATTTAAAATGGGCCAACGGCTCTATTTTCTCCCTCTCTAAGCCCAACGGCTCTTTTTATTTTCGCGAGCCCGTCAGTGCCCCTCCGATCATGCCACCCTTTTACGGTGTGAGTGACCAAGCTGTCAAAGACGTGGGTAGCGCCCCTCACAACACTTAGGGGTTGTTTGGTAATTTCTAAATGATTAAGGGGTTGTTTGTCAATTTTTGAATGATTAAATGTTGAACAAGTAACAAGTCTGAACTATTATATGCTGAACCATTAAAATGTTTGAACCATTAAGAGTCAGTATATCGTTTAACTATTCAAATGCAAATGTCTGACCAATTCAGATAAAATGTCTTAACCATTCAATATTAGTATAATGCTTAAACATTCAGAGGCAAATGTCTGAACCATTCAGATGTTTGCTCGCGAAACAAGCAGTCTGAACCATTAAAAGACTGATTCAGATGCTGTCAAACAGCCCCTAAGTGTTTAACCAATAAAAGGTCTGAACCATTAAGTGCCGAACTATTAAGAGGTTTGAACCATTAAGAGCTAGTATATCGCTTTAACTATTCAAAGACAAATGTCTGACCAATTCAGATAAGATGTCTTAATCATTCAGCATTACACTTTTTAACCATTTAGCATTAGTATAATGCTTAACCATTCAGAGGCAAATGCTGAATCATTCAGACATTTACTAGCGAAACAAACAGTCTGAGTCATTAATTGATGAACCATTCAAACATTTGAATCATTAAAAGGTTAATTCAAATGTTACCAAACAGCCCCTTAGTTTTATCATATTATGGCCATGTAGCCCAATATTGATAATTGTTTTTACTAAAATACTATCTATTGATATTGATGATTGTTTTTTAAAAAAATATTATGAGTTGATGTTTTTTTAAGTATAATGATAAGAGATTTTAAAAGTAAAAATTTGTTGTTAAAAAGTACCACCTATCAACTTCTGATTGAAAGTTTTTAAACTCATACTATGTTTAAAAAGAATAATCATTAATGTTACTAGATTAATTTATTAAAGTTCAAACTATCATACGAAGTTATCTAAGTAAAAAATCACTAAGGTTATCTTCAATTAAAAAAAAACACAAAAGCACAAATCAAATTGTTTCACTCGTACATATCCACATGAATACACATGATAACTAACAACTATCTTCATATATATATATATATATGTACAATAATATTTTACATAAAGGTAAAATCCCAAATGGTATATCCCCTTAACATCAACTTATATTCCACATTAATTCCACAAATGAAATGATACTAACACACTTATCTACCACATAACACCACCACCCCTATGACCACCCCAACCCCTTCTCCGGCGGACCTCCGATCACCCCTCCTCCCTCCCATCACCAAAGACCCCCTCTCGGGCCACCCCGAACCGCCTATCGACCGCCTATGCATCGACGACATGCTCCGCGATCATTGCGGTGAATTCGGCTATTGGCAATTCAAACACTTTGTGCTCACATGTTTAGCTTGGGCTCTAGAGGCCTTCCACACCATGGTCATGATATTCGCCGACCGCCAACCCGATTGGATGTGCCAACCGGGCTCTGAGTGCCTACCCGAGGCGGAAGTGTGCGCGCTTCCGCCCGGTACGTGGCGGTGGGACGGCGGCACCGCCGTCAGCACGGTGGCGGAATGGGGATTGGTTTGTGGTCAGAAGTATAAAGTGGGGCTTGTTCAAAGCTTGTTCTTCGGTGGTTGCATGATTGGTAAGTCTTTAAAAATTCTTTGTTAAGAGTCGGGTAGTTATCTGCTTCTAATTTTAAACTATATTCTGTTAATAATAAATAACACGTGGGCGAATGATAATTATGGATAAATTATCACACTCGAAAAGCTCGTAGAAAATATAGATTTTGAAACCATTCACCATAGGTTTCTCGTATTATTGTGAGTTATTTGGAATAGTTGTGAGTAAAATGTTGCGGTAATTTACGAAAATTGTTCACTCTTTTATAGTTTTTTAATACTTTTAAAAGTAGTTGTACGTAAGGAAAAAAATAAAATGTAATGATAAATGTATAAAAATTATTTAAATAAAAATAGAAAGAAAAAGATAATTTTTAATATAATTATATGAAAAAAAAAATGATATGATTGCTCTAACGGTAGAACATAAAAGAAAGAATTCCGGCGAGTGACACGTCGGAAGTGTCCGGTGAGTCATCGGTGGTTATTAATTACGGTCAGGCGTGTGTGACTTCCACCATGTTTTTCTGACATCGTGCGATAAAACTTGGTTATTAAGTGGATAACAAGAAGGACCACAATGGTTTTTAATTAAGATAATAATTGAAGATAATATGCATGGAAATATTCGTTTTTTCAACTAGTAACATGTTAAGTTCACGAGAACTCATTAGTAATTCACACATACATAAAGTAAAGAGAATTACTAGTGGTTTAGAGAATTAGAAAGGTTATATAAATGTTTTATGTATCATATTCAAAGTAATATATCGGTAAAATTGTTTTGCATGGCTCTCATAGTTGTTGTCCAATTTCTGATTTTATCAACTTATATTGCGATAACTAGTATTGTGATATTTTTGTTTACTTATTTATATTTTCGTATAACATGACTAGCTAGTAGGATGTATTAAATGGTCTTTTAATTGAAACTTTTTATATGTAAGTAAAGAAAGGGAGTCATGTTTTGTGACGGCGGCTCTAAACTTTAGGGTTAAGGGGAAAGCTAAGGGAATCTACCGAATATCTTAGAGATCCGATCTATATTCCAAAAATAAATACTTTATACCATCCATATATCAATATATATATATACATATATACATATATATATATATATATAATATTATCAAAGTTTAGATATAAACTAATATGATAGTCTAAATTATTATATAAATGTATTTATTTTTTAAATTTAGAAAATTAATGAAAATAACTAAATACAAATTAATATAATAAAAGATTAAAGTAAAGAGCTCCACATCAACAACTCTCTTCTTCTAGAGTCCAGTCTTTTTTTGCATCTTTCAATTTCCTGGAACGGTGGAACATAAAACCTTTCAACTATTAAGTATGTAATTTTACCATTAAAATGTTGTTATCTTTATTAAAAAAATAAGTTATGGATCTTAGTATTAATCTTAGCAGCTATGTTTCATATATTTTAAAAAAGAGAAAAAAAATGCATTATTAGACTATGCAAATTGTTGATTGGAAAGATTCTAAAAGGGACAGCCAAATTAGAAGAGAACATACGGATGAACACGAATCTGATCCAAAGTCGCCATTGCGGACTCGACTTTACTTTTACATAGTTTCAATTTGAAAAAATTTATAATAAATAATCTAATTCCAAATTTATATACTTTATGTATATATTATTATTTTACTGTAGACAAGATTTACTGGGTATGATTGTTGGTCGTTGGTTGTTAGATATTATTATTGTAACATTATTAAACTTTTTTCCTTTTTTTTATGTTAGGTGCGGGAATATTCGGTCATCTATCGGACTCGAAGCTAGGTAGAAGAGGATCACTAACGGTTGTATGCATACTTAACGGTGTCTTGGGTCTACTAACTTCACTCTCAGCCAACTACCTCACATACGCCCTCCTTCGCCTTTGTACTGGCTTTAGCACTGGCGGTGTCGGTCTTTGCGCCTTCGTGCTTGCAACCGAGCCCGTGGGACCCTCTAAGCGGGGGATAGCGGGAATGTCCACCTTTTACTTTTTCTCGAGCGGGATAGCATTGCTCTCAGGGATAGCCTACATGTTCCCCACATGGAGGTCTCTATACATTGCCTCATCTGTGCCCTCGATCCTTTTTGTGTTCTTGATCCTACCGTTTGTCTCTGAGTCCCCTCGATGGTACCTTATTAGAGGACAAGCAGATAAAGCGATGAATATTATGCGTGCTATTGCTAAGGGGAATGGGAGGAGTTTACCCGAGAATTTGTGTGTTGCGCGTGACGAGGAGGTTAAAGATAGTGATCAAAAGAGTAGGGAGATTCGGGCGAAAGAAATTGTGAGTGGATCGGTGGTGGATGCGCTTAGGTCGCCATTCACGAGGATCCGGTTGGTTCTAGTAGTGGGGATTAACTTTACGTGTTCGATCGTGTACTACGGGCTTAGCTTGAATGTGGTCAACCTCGAGACGAATTTATATCTTACGGTGTTGGTTAATGCGGTGGCAGAAATGCCTGCGTTTTTCCTGACGGCGGTGTTGATTGATTGGTTTGGGAGAAAGCCATTGGGTGTTGGGACGCAATGGTTTAGTGGGATCTTTTGCATCGCGGGGAGTTTTATGGGGAATGAAGGGGTGTGGAAGGTGGTGAGGATGGGGTGTGGTGTTTTCGGGATTTTTGGGATGGCGGGGACTTATAATTTGTTGTTTATATATGCGATGGAGTTGTTTCCGACAGTGGTGAGGAATGCCGCCCTTGGTTGTGCCACTCAGGCGGCACAACTTGGCGCAATTATGGCGCCTTTTGTGGTCGTTATGGGTGGGGGGCTTCCGTTTTTTGTTTTTGGGGTATGTGGGATAGTGGGCGGGTTTCTTACCTTTTATTTGCCGGAAACTCTAAACAAGCCGTTGTATGACACCATGAATGGGATGGCTGAAGCAGAGAATGAAGTGTAGCCTTAAGATGTTATACTTAAAAAAAAAGATTTATGTTCTTGTTCATCAAATAGCATGTCTTTTTTTATTAGAACTTATTTACACGTCCTAAATTAGAGTTGTAATCGTATACTATCAAATATATTACGCATCAATGAATGGGAAAAGAAAGTTACATGTAGACGTACCATTGTATTGTGTCGGTCCAATAGGCGTTGGCTCACCCCGACTCAATCTACTAGGTTTGGTTTACCCGGCTCCTATAAAACAAAAGTTAACCCCTCTCGTCTCATGGCAACTATATGTTTATATTTTATCCCTAATGATACATGTATTGATTTGACCGTTGGAAGGTGGTCTTTAAAGTTATGACCTCGAGACCTCTTTTAAGGGTTTCCTATGTTGTTACAACTCAACTCACAACTTGACAGAATGAGGAACAACCTAACAAGATTGCCAAGATCTCTTTCAATCGAAAGAGCCTACTTTGTAACATCACTACAGAGCTCTAGTACTAGCAACATGGATCTTTGTAACAACATTTGTTGTCTTATGTTAGACCACATACGAAGCGTGTCATGTACTTCTATAAGTTGAACTAAATGAGGAGGATCGGTGCAAAATCTGGTATACCGGCCTTTCCGTTAACCTCTTTGAATCATTTAGTAAGTGCGATTACGGAGTTGTCAATTTTGAGAAAAAACATCTTTTTTACAACAATTTTTTTTTCAATTTTAACTGGCCTTACAATTGTAAGTATTTAAGCCTATATTATAGTTTGTGAGGGCTCTAGATATATAGTAAAATGTTACAAAGAGTAGATTAATGATTTTAAAATAAGATAGTTATGTTAAAAAATAGTTAGATTCGAAGATCATATATAATATATTTATCCGTGCACATCTCGAGGTATTTGATGCATACTTAAAAAGTATTCATGACACATTACGGATCTCTAGATATAAAGTAAAATGTGACCATTCTGTTTTATTATATGTCCCAATGATTCCTATTAAGTCAAACACTTAAGAATTATTTCTTACAGGTTTTTTAGTTGTAGTTTTTTCTTTTTAAGTGATAGGAGTACGGTTCCGACTGAAAAACAGATAAGTGAAACTGATTAAAATAACATTTATTCTTTTAAACAGGTTAGTATATTTACTATTAAAAAATATATCTACTTTGGTGACGAACACACGAAACCCATTGTTTATCCTAAATAGAACATTATCGTTCTCTCATTTTTAACCTTGGATGAAAGTGAATCCAACAAAGTTAAAGCCAGCGACAGGTGGCATTTTGAATTATATGAAGTTACCAACTTTGAATTCTAGAAAGTGAATTCAAGATAAAAAAAAAAGAAAAAGGTTATTTGTTTATTACTTTATTGATCTCGTTTCACATGTAAAAGGATCACGCATGATGTGTATAATGATATCTCCAGAACTTCGTAGTACAATGATTCTTTGGGGACATGAGCCTCATCCGACAGTACAAATAATGCATGGTGTTGGGGTATTTCCCAAAGAATTCTGCTAAGATGATTTAGGATCACCAGCGTAGCGTAATGTCACTCGCGAATCTTGAGCATTACTATAAAAGGGATTGGAGTCGAAATTAATTTCTATTAAAGAGAGCGAACTCGATATATATATAAAAATTTATACGGGTTAAAAATTTGCACTACTGGATAAAAGATTTGTTGTTTTGGTACTGATATTGGTATCGTTTTTTCGATACTTTTAATTTGGTACAGCTTTGTTTTTTTTTTTTTTTTTTTTTTTTTTTTTTTTTTTTTTTTTTTTTTTTTTTTTTTTTTGGTTATAGGATAAGTTGTCACGTGATTCTTGAATACCAATTTACAAACCATAATTCCAAATATATCTCAAAATTATATAAAAACAATTTTAATGTTGAACTTCGAATGTAGTACATTTAAAATGTGCCAGAAGTTGCATCAAGATAGTAAAAAAATAAAATAAAATAAAATTTTTGGTACTCGGTACCTTTTAGTTTTTACCACTAAAATTAAATACAGTTACCAGTACCGTTTTTGTTTGATCGATACTGGTACTAGTATGATACCAGTACTCGATACCAAAAGATAAAAGAAGCTGCGATGTTGATATCCTTATATACCTATACACCTAATGATGATCACACTTAATTTTTTATTATATATTTTAATACATAAGGATGATAATTATATTTATGAAAATTAAATTTACCAAACGTTTGAATACATTGTACGATGACTATAACAGGAGGTTCTCACACGCACAACATATTGGATTTACCAGATGATCTTACTTATAAATGATATACACACATGTTTATACCTAATATCACTATATTGACTTCACCATCGGCGGGTGATGCTAGTTGAGGATACGGCATTGGACCCTTTCTAACGGGTTTCTATAGCGTTTATAACTTTCATACTGTATCAGGATGATAATGAGCTAATGGTAGTCAAGATCACTTACATCAGAATGTTTTCTTCACCGCATCCCACCTTTTTCCGTCACACGTTGATCTTCCCTCTAAACTCTCCCTACCCTCTCAAACATCAGCTTGTGCATTTTTCATTGAAACCGTCACTTTTATCCACAAATGTAAGAGGTGTGATAAGAAATGGTTATATTTGGAAATGATTTTTTATCGTTACACGATGCTTGTGTTTGACCAATGCATTGTTTACCATTATAGGCGCTACCATCTGATTAAGTAACACTTTCATATTCAAGGGTTGTTAGGTAACCTTTGAACCAGTAAATGTTAAACCAGTAAAAGGTCTAACTAGGTAAGACGCTCTGAGTTAATAAGTGCTAAACCAGTAAGTACTGTTTGGTTGAATATTAAAATAGCTGTGTAAAATGATTATTTTCCCCTTTAAAATATTTTTTACTCAATCTCTTTGAATGCCGGCTAGGTTGGGCGGCGGCGCGAAAGGGCGGCGGCGAGAAGGCGACGGTGGAGCTAGATGGCTGCGACAAGAGGGAGGGAGGAAGGGAGAGGGGTTCGATGGTTTTCTTTTGTAAAGAGTATATATGTTTTATTTCTTATTCAAACATTGTATATGAGCTTAAACCATTCAGATCTCAATGGGACCATTCAGATGATGTTTTTTTAAACAAACACACATATCTTAATGGTTAATGTAGGTAGGAAGGGTTAATGTAGACTTGGTGCGGGGCCTAAGGTGCACGCAGTCCACAACTGTCCTCTATAGGTGAAACGTGACGCTTCTCTGATGTTTGCAATATCTTTTTTTCTTAATCTGTTAGTGATTTTAACTATATGTTGTGTGTTGTGTGCTGTATGATATATTATTTGCTGTCTTGCTATCGTTATTGCTTTTGTTTATCGAGTCGGGTGTCTCTTTGAAAGCGGTCTCTCTACCTACCCAGATAGAGGAAAGACTTGCCACTACCTACCCCCAGACCCTGCTCTGAGTGGGATATACTGGATTTATTTGTTTGTTTATACATATCTTAACGGTTCAGAGGTGACCTCTTATTGTACTATGAAAAGACTACCAAACAATATCTCACTCAAAATTTTAACTCATCTAAAAGAAAGCACAATTCAACATGAAAACAGTAATTCACTGTAGTTTTTAACTCTTCTAATAAAAAACTGTAATCCAAACAGTGATCGAGAACATGTGGTTGATGCTCGAAACCCAATCGACATCTCTCACCTTGCTAATATAGATAACCGGTTCATGAGTTGGATGCAGCAACCAAATCTCACATAATACTAAAACCACACTCAAACAAGCCTTCCCCTCATTCGTCCCATCACCGTTGTAGCTGTATACCTCAAAATATCGGCTCGAACAAGTAAATTTAGGTTCGTTTTGGTCACTAATATAAAACTTTAAACATATTCAGAGCATTTTACACATCATCCACGTTTTACTTTCTATGGTTGTGACATATTACCTTGTGAACTACTTTAATTCACTAAACATGGTAATATAATGAAATCAAATTATTGAAAAAGTTTGGGTTTTACAAACAGTGATTATGTTGACAACAAATATAGCCCTCCAACATGCAAATCGAGGATGTACCGAACTGTGACAGATGCAAACGAGCATATGTAGTTTCATGAAATGATCTCCATATAATAATACCGTTATATCAAGAATCGGTTGCAGAGATAGAGATCACTGGCGGTAGCCACCATAGGTAGGAGGTGATAGAGGAGTCTCTCTTGGCCTTGCATACTCTGCAAATATAACCCAACCATCCAAAAACTGCAACAAACAAAACAAAGACATATTAACAAGATATATAATAAATTAATAATACCACACGCGACAAAAAGTCACGACTCTCTATAGACACTTAATCATGTGTGTGTGTGTGGTTACCTTCCCATCCATGCTCTCGATACCAGCAGCAGCCTCTTCAAGTGTAGAATATCGTACAAATCCAAACCCTTTCGACCAACCTGATGAACGATCTTTTACTACTCTAGCTGCAAAGAGTAGCAGAGAAATAGGAATCAAAGTGCAAAAACTAGCATACTCATGACTCAGAATCAAGATTTTTGAGAAGAGGGATACCATGAACCACTTCACCAAACTTTGCAAAGCATTCTCGAAGCCCTTCGTCAGTTGTACGCTTGCTAAGACCTGCATTTACCAGCAAAAAAACTCATTAAAATGCCTATAGCAGAATTAAAGACAAATCGGCCAAAACACAAATTACCAAACTCCAATACGCATGTAATCAAACGTAACCCATGATTCAAAAGAACTGAACTACAGGCTTGGTTTTAAAAAGCATGAGGTGCTCCGAGGCGTTTAGGTCCTAAAAGCCGAGGCACAAGGCAAGTGGTCATGAAAGGTTGCTCTCCGCACAACCAAATAAGCCTCCTAGAGACCCTAGTTTTGACTGATATTGACCCGATATGCGCATGAGGAGCCACTTCAAAGCTCTGACGCATTTTCTTAATCATCTCGTATGCTTCACGTCATGCCTCAAGCATGCTATTTAAAACCAAGGGTACAGGGACAGACCAAAGTACCAAACTCTAAAAGACAACATACTACATCGAACAAGCTTGTATCTTTAGACTACAAATGTTTGCATCTTTAATCAAATACAGTATCCGCAACATATAATTATATATAAAAATAAAAAGAATAGACAAAAGTTCTTAAGTTAACATGCTAATCATCCAAATATGATGCCGTCGCATATCGCTCGGAAGCTAACAATGCTGAAAATCTGGTGTAGATGACGCTACACACAAGCTAAAACCATCTGCTGATAAAAAACTGTTTTCTTTATCCACATAAAAGACATAATCATCACATAGCCAAAGTCAAAAAGACAAATTTCAGCAGACCATCAAACATCTTCAAGAATTTAAATTAACTAAAAAGCAAAATCAAGTTAAAACGCAATAACCATAAGATAAACCCTAACCCCCAATTCTAATTCAATCATATCTAGAGCACTAGAAGAAGCTCATCTGCGAAATAAACCAACAATATACAAATTCATAACGCTCTTCAGTCATTCATCGTTATAAAACCATACCGCTTAATTAATCACATAACAATCTCAACCGCTTAATAAAACACTGCTGATACAAAACACACACAGACAGACAGACACAAAACATGATAAATCTACGCATATTAATTAGCTCATGCAAAATGAAAGAGATGAGATGATAGATGGAGATTGAGATGAGATGCACCTGATACGAAGAGATTGGTTGAAGGTTGAGCTTGGGGTCTCTGGGGCTGATTGGCGTTAGGCTGTGAAGGAAAGGGGAAGTTGGTGGAAAGAGTGGAGAATAGACATCGGAGGCCGCGGGGACCGGCGGCAGCCACCGTCGTCGCCGCCTTCATCGCCATTGTAGAGCTTTAAGCTTTGTTGGGGTTTTGCAGAGTCGGTGATGACGGATATCCTGAGTCCAAAACCCACCACCAATCTAGGGCTTTTTAACTAGTAAATAGTAATTTTAGGGTTTCATTTTTTTCTTTTTTTTGAAAAATCAACAGCTTTGTACGAATCCTTTTTTTACAAAACGGTTTCGGTTTCAAACCTTGGTCAAAACCGATTTGGTTTCAAACTGGTTCGGGTTTTAAACTGTTTCTAGGTTTGGGAATCCCGAACCTATACAAACCAATTTAGGTCGGTTTGGAACGGTCCCAAACTTGTTCGGTTTATTTTTTTTAATAATCATTACAAAGTAATTAACAATATAAACTATGAAATCATAAAAATAGAATTATGAGAGATGATAAATTAAATACACATTCATATATTTTTATTTGTAAAAGATATTTGTGATTTATAAAAATTAAAACATAAAAACATTATAAACAACTTAAAATTAAATTCATTTAATACTAACGGTCAAAGAACGGCAATATTAACGTTACGTGACGACTATTTTTTGAAAACCGGTTTGAAACCAGTTTGAGGTCCAGAATATGAGAAATTGAAGGGAAACCGGAAGTGCGGGTCAGTTTGGGACCGATTTGGGGCAAATTGATTTTTGTTTGAAACCGATTCCGGGTTTTTTAGCCAAACTGATTTTTTTGTCCATCTCTAAATTTGATCTAAAACGACATTTTATTATATAATTTAGAATAGCATAACGTTTAAGAAAAATCAAAAGTTTAAATCCTAACATGGGTACACTAAGAATTGATGTAGTGTAAAACTGTGAGTAAGATTAAGAGTATTCTAAAAAAAGATTCAATCAACATGCCTTGCTACAATTTTGTCATCTGCGACGAACACTATTTACTCATCATTAAACACACATGATGTCTCTTGAGGACACGTATTTTTAACTATAAGAATCTAAATTTAACAATCTAAACCAGTAACTATTTACAAGTATTAATCTCAACTAACAAATTAAATGATAATGATTTTAATTTTATTTTTGTTACTAATAACAATCTAAGTCCAACATATAATTAACTTCATTTAATTTAGTGACATGGCGTTTGACAAATTGCAGAAACAAAAACAAAAGCCAAAATAATTACAGATCAAAACAAACAATATTAACAAACGAGATTGATTGAAAACTTAACTTTTTCAATTGATTTGAATTTGAAAGAGACGAAATTAATTGGATAGACGCAATCGATTGAATATATTGGAGAGAATCATATGTCGTATGGTTAAGTATTTTTAAATTGTTAATTATTATAAAAACTAAATAGAAAAAGTCCAAGTCATTGCCACGTCACATGCCACATCATCAGAAAATTAAATGAAGTTAACACTTAAGAAGTAAAAACTCTTACTAGTTAAATTATTAGTTAGAATTGATATTACCTATAGTTAATAGTTTGAATTATTATAATCTAATTTTACCAATAAAAAATGTGTCCTCGATAAACATCATGTTTTCATTAGTCAATATTATAATTGATTTATTATAGAAAGGTTATAAATTACTATACTAATTAAAAACTTTTGTCGGTGGCTTTTCTCTTTTTTTTGTTTTTTTGGCTTTTTTTTGTGAATTTTTTTTTTGTTTTTTTTGTTTGTGTTTTAATTTTCTTTTTCTTTTATGTTTTAATATGGTTGTTTTGGGTATTGGTTCGAGATTTTGAGGTGATGTTTTTTGTAGGTTTTTTTATCTGGACACGTATTTTTGATTTGTAGGGTTCATTGACGTTGTCTTTCTCCGGGTTCCTGCTTTTTTTCTTTTATTATCGATACCCTGACGATTCTCGCTATTAAGGTTTGGGTTTTCCTTTTGTTTGCTCTTTTCGGGGCTTTGATTTTCGTCAGTTTTCTATTTTGGATTGTGTCGCTTTCTTGCGGCTTTAATTTTCATATGGTGTTGGGCTTTGATTTAGTTTTTGGGTTCTGCATATTCTAGTGTGTTATGGATTTAGG
>BJCO01639091.1:0-10809 GCA_018326465.1 Flaveria floridana | reverse complement strand
ATAGTAGATAACACCTCTTACAATCTTCAGTCAATCTTTGCTCTGGTTTCCAATAGAATCAAACAAACAACCATATTAGCCAACGTTTCCGATCCGTCAGGTTGCTATAGTATCCCTGAAAATGAATTTAGGCACAATAGCTTTCGTTTACTTTGTAGAACACCATCATAGCAGCAAGATTCCCCATATGACTGATTTTTCTAGATAATGACATGAACAGTTTTCCATTGTTTCAATCTTCACACAGTCTAACCTAATTAACGTTAACAACTGTAGAAATTCCCTCTCACATTCAGCATATCCCAATATATAAACATTGTGTTCTCCTAGCGTCTTCATACAGTGTATTGGGTAAAAGGTTGAAGGTTCCAATCCACAGCTGACAATATCAAACAAATCAGCATGCATGTAGATTCATCATCAGAAACCTGCTCACATCATTACTTTCTGATTGCGTATTCAATTTCTCTATACATGGATTCCCCTTAAGAATGAGAATCCTCTCTGTGCGGATAAATATAACTTGATTGGCCCATAAATAGTCAGATGCTCCTGACTACCCCACAAAATCATCACCGACTGCTGAAATCTTCTCTTCTCTCTATCCTGTTCTAACTACATTCATCTATTCTGGAAGTCCAACAAATGACGGGGTATCCTTCGAACTTATTTGACAAAAGAACCACAGGATGAATGTGCTTTGCTCATCTTTAAATCTGTGTAGGAGGCAGTTCCAGACTCTTTTTTTCTTTTTTTTTGGTCTGGAAAAAATGCGGATGAGTCGATGCGGATGGCTCATTCGTACAATTGTACATATGACTGGTCCAGTCGCATGACAGAACATACGACTAGTCCAGTCATATGAATGGTCCATTCGCACGGTCCAGTCGTACAAATGGTCCATTCGCATGGTCCATTCGCATGGTCCAATCGAATGAGCGGATCTACACACAGATTTTCAGATCTGCAGCCGCCGAGGTTGCCAAAAACCCTAATTTGATGAATTTTACATGAACCGAAACAAAATAGACATCATCAGATTTGAAAGGGTGATCAGAACATGGTTTCGAGTTCGATTTTAACATAGAAACAACACACGTAACAAGATCAGAGCAAAACACGAAGAACACAAAGTGGGTTTAATGTCAAAGAACATGAAATAGATCCAGAAATCAAGAGCTCGGGTTTCTAGAATGATTGTTAGATCATTCTAGCAGTAACCGGCTCTGATACCAATTGTGAAGTCGGCCGGAACGGTAAACATCCGAACGTGTTATTGACGGAAGGATAACTAACCAAAACCAAAAGTCAAAACTAACACGAACTATCAAAAATTGGTTTCATTAATAAAACCTAATGATTACAAGCTCGTTACAACATAATAATCAAGACTCTTGGCAAGGGGAGATCGAGCATGATCTCCCCTCTCATCCGGTAGCCCTCGGCTCCGGGAAGACTCCCTCTCGAATCCTTATCTCTCTACACACTGAAACAGGTATATATAGGCCTCGGCCCATATTAGTTGCGACTGGGCCCATTCGTGCAATTGGACCATGCGTATGGTTCAATCGTAGGACTGGACCATGCGTATGGTTCAATCGTACGACTGGACCATGCGTATGGTTCAATCGTACGATTAGACCATTCTTATGGTTCAGTCTTACGAATGCCCTAATCGCATCTCTCAGTCGCATGACTGGTCCATTAGCATGGGTCAGTCGTATGACTGAGTCTCATTCACATATGCTCCTGCGAATTAGCCAGTTTCATGTGTTTACAACATATCAGGTGTAATACATTAAGCCTAGACTATTCGTCAAGCGACGGACACACTATATATGACAATATATGCTCCAACAGGAAGTCCATCAAGTCATGCCGTCTGTAGTGACTGACATGATCAAAACCATAAGGGAGGACAAGAAAGGCTGGAAGTAAAAGAGGAAGCCCACTGGGAGAGGGGAAAGAGAACAATCGGAGGCGGAGACGGTCGTCTCTTGTGAAGAGGAGGTGGAGGAAGTGGTGCAGAAAACTGCACGGGGCTATATATACAGGGCATTTCAGAGATGCAAGCCCCCAACATTCTATGGGAACGGCAATGTTGCCGCTGCTCACTGATGGGTGAGAGAGATGGAGGCAGTGCTTGATATTAGCAAATGCCGAGAAGACCAGAAGGTGAAGTTTCCTACCCACTCATTTGTGGACTCGTCCTTATGCCGGTGGGACAATATTGTCCAGGCCGAGGGTAGCAGGGATATTAGAAAGATAAGGTGGCTAGAACTAAAGAAGTTGGTGATTAAGGAGTTCTATCCTAACAGGGAGTTAGACAAGATTAAGAGGGAGTTCCTGAAGTTGGAAACAGGAACTATGATGCACCAATAGTATACCACCAAATTTAATGAAATGGCAAGGCTGGTGCCGAATCAAGTTAGGCCGGTTTCATGGAAGATCTAGAGGTACATCCAGGGATTGCCGGCTAATATACGTAGGCATTTGATTGTTGCCCGACCGGGTACCTTTTGATCGGCTGTAGACCTGCGGGTAGGTTGTATGATGAGCGAGAGGAGACTGCAGTGGAGGCAAAAAAGGCAAGTGGCGGTGATAAGAACTGGAATGGGAAACGGTTTGGACATGGTGGTTTCGCTCCAAACAACAAAAGGATGAAGATGGATGATCGTAGGGTGTAATCAGGCATGGGGCTAAGGAAGTGTTTTAGATTTGGAAAGGAGCATACTGGGGAGTGCAGATTGGGATTAAACGTATGTTGCAAATGTGTGGCTGGTCACATTGCAAGGGTTTGTAAGGTGTTAAGATGTTATAGCTGTGGTGAGGAGGGCCACATGAGCAGGGACTGCAAAAATCAAAGGGCTGAGAATTCTGGGATGAAGAAGAAGCCGGAAGAAGGAGGACAGTGGGCAAGTGCTAGAGCCTTCACGATGACTGCAAAAGAGGCCAGGGTAGACCCCGATGTCGTGTCAGGTGTGTTTCTACTAAACCAAACTTGTACCTCTGTGTTATTTGATTCTGGTGCTAGTAGGAGTTTCATCTCTACTACTTTCTATGCTAAATTGCCTATTAGTAGTAGGAGTATTGATGAGCCATTCAATGTAGAAACTGCTATTCGTAAGTGTACTAGAATTATTGATATGATAGGAGATTGTGCCATAGAACTAGAAGGTCATAGGTTTTCTGCTAAACTACATGTGATGCCCCTAGGCGGATTCGATGTTGTACTAGGGATGGATTGGTTAGCATCCTACGAGGCAAACATCATGTGTTGCCAAAAAATGATTCGACTAGTTGCGCCCGATGAAAGTTTAGTGAAGATTTATGGTGATCGCGTCACTACGGCTCCAAAGGTGATTTCAAGGGTGGTGGCGGAGAAGTGCATGAAGCGTGGATGTAACGCCTACTTGGACATGTCTGTAACACAACTGTCTGATGTACCAGTTGTATGTGATTTCCCGGACTTGTTTCTACAAGATTTACCGGGCGTGCCACCATATCACGAGATTGAGTTTCAGATTGATCTGATACCCGGTGCTCAACCCATTGCCAAAGCACCGTATCGATTAGCTCCTACTGAGAAGAAAGAGCTAATGGCTTAGCTACCGGAGTTAATGGATAAAGGGTTCATTCGACCGAGTATCTCTCCATAGGGTGCCCGGTCTTATTTGTGAAGAAGAAAGACGGTAGTATGCTGATGTGCATCGACTACCAAGAGCTAAATAAGTTGACGGTGAAGAATCAGTAGCCATTACTGGGGATTGACGACTTGTTTGACCAGCTCCAAGGTGCTAGTTGGTTCTCGAGGATAGATCTTCGATCTGGCAATCATCAATTGAAGGTGAATGAGCGAGACATTCCTAAGACAGTTTTCGTACACCTTATGGACACTACGAGTTTCTCGTTATGTCTTCCGGTTTGACTAACGCGCCAGCTGCCTCTATGGATTTAATGAACCGAGTATGTCGGCCAATGTTAGATAAATCAGTGATTGTGTTTATTGATGATATCTTGATTTATTCGATAAGTGAGGAAGAACATGTCGGCCACACACACGAGATGTTGGAGACACTTAGAAGAGAGAAGTTGTACGCTGAGTTCACTAAGTGTGCTTTTTGGTTACGTGAGGTTCAGTTTTTTGGTCATGTTATTAATGCTAAAGGAATCATGGTGGACCCGGTAAAGGTTGAGGCAGTGATGAAATGGAAGTCTCCAAAGACGCCATTCGAGATTCGTAGTTTCTTGGGATTGGCGGGTTATTACAGGAGATCATCCAAGATTTTCCAAGATAGCCTCACCTTTGACCAAATTGACTCGCAAGGATGTAAAGTTTGTGTGGGGTCAGAAACAGGAGGATGCTTTTGAGGAATTAAAGGCAAGACTAACTCAAGCTCCTATTTTGACATTACCCGAAAAGAGTGAGGACTTAGTGGTATATTCAGATGCTTCTTATTCAGTACTTGGTTGCGTGCGGATGCAACGAGGAACGGTAATAGCCTATGCGTCCTCACAGTTGAAAACCCATGAAGTCAACTACCCTGCTCATGACTTAGAGCTTGCATCGGTGGTCTGCGTGTTAAAGATTTGGAGGCACTACTTATACGGGACGAAGTGCACCATCTTCACCAACCACAAGAGCTTGAAGTATTTCTTCGAGCAAAAGGATCTCAACATGAGACAGAGTAGATGGTTAGAGCTCATCAAGGATTATGACTGTGAGATCCATTACCATCCGGGTAAGGATAACGTTGTGGCTGATACCCTTAGCCGAAAGGGGGGCCAGTGCCGATTCGGGTAAAGGCTTATAATCTAGTTAAGACCGCTGGTGTGATGACACAGGTGAAAAAATTTCAAGAAGAGGCGTTGAAAGAAGATAGCTTTAACTCCGAAAGAATAAGAGGTCTAGTCGCAGAATTAGGTGAGAACGCTCTTGGTGTAAGAACCTGAAATGGACGAATATGGATCCCTCTACGAGGGCGGATTATGGATGAGGCTCATAACAGTCGATACTCGATTCATCCTGGTGCCACGAAGATCTACCAGGACATGAAGAAGGATTACTGGTGGCCGGAATGAAGTGCGATGTGGTGGTATGTGAGTAAGTGCCTTACTTGTTTACAAGTGAAGGCAGAGCACCAAATGTCATAAGGGAAGATCCAACCGTTGGATATACCTGAGTGGAACTGGGAACACATCACTATGGACTTCATAACGAATTTACCTCGTACGACGAAGGGGTATGATACCATTTGGGTTATAGTTGATCGTCTAATGCTCACTTCTTACCGATCCGCGAGACAAATTCATCCAAGAGACTAGCGGATCTATTCATTATGGAGATTGTATTTCATCATGGTGTGCCGGTGTCTATCATGTCGGATCGTGACAGTCCATTCACATCGAAGTTTTGGAAGAGATTCCATGATGCTTAGGGGACAAGGCTACATATTAGCACAACTTATCATCCTCAGACAGATGGTCAGTCTGAGAGGATGATTCAGACGCTTGAGGATATGCTTCGTGTTGATACATTGTTCCTAGTTTATGTACTTCAATGCAAATGTCTTTCATTTCTTACACATATGTAATGAAAATGTTGAATGAAATATGATATGCTTTTGATGTTTAATTGTCTTTGTTTATATCATATTCTTATTGTAATTGATATTACTTATATTTATGAACAACATATATAGGTTTGAGGTTGTTGTACATAGTTCTGAGTCAATAATGATTCAGAAATGTGTTCAACTTAGTCAATTGGTTATTCATGCTAATGGACCATACTTATGGACCATACGCACGAATGAACCATACTTATGGACCAGTCGCATGACTAAACCAGGAGACTGAACCATACATAAGATTGACTCAGTCGTACGATTGAACCTTCAGTCGTGCGTATGAGTCAGACGCATGAGTCAGTCGCATGACTGAAACATGCTAATGGTTCAGTCGTACGAATGGATACTGAAAATTTATAAATACCACATAATTCATGAAAAAACATAACACTTCGAATACTATCATACCTTAGCCGTCCAGAGCGTCAAAGTTCATCCATCCAAGTTCATAGTTCGTTCCTAATCAATTCCAACTCGTTCTTAATGTTTGTTTAGTCGTTAGATCGATCAGGTTGTTCGTTATCACTTATTGGATCGCCAATCAAATAGAATTTCACGCTATTTGATCTGGTCTCACGTAGAATCCGTTAGTACTCCGTACGAAAACAGTCCTAACAAGTGGTATCAGAGCTTTGGCTCGTGATTTTGCGTGGATTCGATTAGTTTTGGTGTTAAAATTAACGTTTTTAATCAAAATATCCACTTTTTTCTTCAAAAACATGTTTTTGACGAGTGTAGGTGTTAAAGTTTCAATTTTTCAACATATGGCAGATTAGGGTTCGTGAAAAATTCGTATTTTGTGTCAAAGTGTTCAAAATTTGACTTTTTCAAACCACAACAGCCTCAGTCGCACGATTAGCTCAATCGCACGACTGAATCTCATTCGCATAGTTCAATCGCACGGCTGGACTCATTCGCATAGTTCATTCGCACGGTTAAGCTATTCCAGTCGGTTGACCACAATCGTACTCTTCATTCGCACGACTGAGTCCAATCGCACGATTGAACTCATTCGCATCCTTCAATCGCATGATTGATCCAGTCGCCTTGCTCAATCGCACAAGTGAATCTGTCTTGTCTCAAGTTTGTTAAAGTTTAAGTAATGGAAGATCAGTTTGCTACGTTTACTGCTAGAAAAGACTCTCATATCCGGAATCTTCTTCTTCTGAAAAATGAGATAGGGAATCACAACAAACCACCAAAGTTGTTGACGTTGGATGAGTATCCTCAGTGGAAACAACGGTTTGAGATCTACTTAAATGGTGTTGACCCATATCTTTGGACGTTAATAGAGACTGGTTATACTGTACCAGTCAGTGCTAATAGGGTGAAGTTGAATTTGGGGGGTATGAGTGAAGCTCAGAAAGTTCTACACAATGCTAAAAAGAAAGCGTATGCACTGTTGACTCAATCGATACCTAAAAACATATTCCGTCAAATCTCTAAAAGCAAGCAGTTGAAGAAGCTGTGGGAGGCGTTAGAAAAGGGATATGATGGTAATGCAACCTTGAGGGCGTTGAAGGCTAAAACTCTTAAAAAGGAGTTTGATAAATTTTCACCAATAGGAAATGAGAGCTTAGATGATATTATTGATCGGTTCTATCATTTGATGAGTGAACTGCATACTCATGGTGTGACCACATCTATGGAAGACAAAGTTTCTAGTTTTGCTGATGGGCTCCCAGACAAATGGGATCCATTTGTGTCTAATCTGAGACAAAATGACACTCTTGCTACTTTAGACATAAATGATTTCATTTTAAGTTAAGGGAGGAAGAACTACGGCTGAAATACAAGCCTAAGAAAGGATCCTATGCTCAGAATCCTTCACTGTACAACTCTGTTCCCACTCCAGCTTCATCATGGGCACCGCTACAAACAACGTTTATGTCTAATTCATCTGCTCCTTCCCAAAGCAGTTCCTCGGGAAGCGAAGCATCAAGTTCATCTGGAACCCAATACATAGTTCCTTATTCCAACCCTACCAAGCTGAAGACCGAGAACCTCGGAAATGTCACTATGGAAGTTGCAAAAGACCACATGGATCTTCTAGCAGCAGTTGTTCAGTCTTATGATGGGTTAGTCACTTGGAAGATTGGAAACTGTCATCTAGCCGATGAAGATTATGAGCAAGTAGATGTAACTGAGCTTGAAAGAATGGATAGCATGTGGGCCTTAGCCAGTGCTGTTAGAAGGGCTAAGAAGTTTGTGAAGAAGAGGGGGCAAAACTTGGTTGCCACCAAAGACACTACATTTGGGTTTGATAAAACCAAGGTCACATGCTTTAACTGTGGTGAAAAGGGGCACTTTAAACGTGAAGGTGTAAAGCCAAAGAAGACAGGTAATGGAAACCCTTTTCCTTCATTCAACCGTCAGGACAAAGAGAAGATTGGGGTATCATCAAGCAAAGAGTCAAAAGCTATGGTAGCTCAAGGCGATGATGGACAAGACTGGTCCTTCCGATTCGTATCTGAGGGAGTGTCAAATATAGCACAGGTTGATGATTTGGATGATGGATCTGCGAGCGAGGGAGACATCATAGCTGAGCATGCATGTTCAGATATTGAAGAAGCTATGGATGTGGTAGATCATCTTGTGGAAGAAGAGTTCACTGCTGCAAACTCAAAATCTCCAGTTATTGAAGAATCTGACTCTGCATTTATGGCCGATTCGTCCAGTTCGCATAGGTATACTCTAAGACGAATTGTTTGATAAACATGCTTATTCTGAATGTGATAAATTTAGAGAAATCATTGACTTAAAATTTGCTAGGTTATTAGAACACAATGATAATCTGGTAAATGATTTAAAACTGTCCACTGAAGCAAATCGTGTTTTAAAACAAAATAAGTGCAGTTTAAAGAAAAGATTGAACTGCTAGGGAAACAACTAAGGGAAACCGAGGATGTTGCCCTAAATCAATCAAATGACATTATGTTCTATCTAAATTCTTTAGAGGAAACTAAAAAAGAAAAAGCAGTGTCGCAAGTAAAAGTTGAATCTTTAAAACAAAAACTGCATAGTTTAGCAAGTTCATCTCACATAGTTCAGAACTTAGTGAAAGAACGTAATGGTGGTGAAGGTCTGGGTTATAAAGTAGTACCACCACCATATGAAATCCTTTTGAATACTAAATGTAAACCAATAAACAATAACCCGGTTAAGGATCATTTGGTGACTACTCCTCTGGTCAGTGATACAGAGTCCATAGGTAAAACTGTGCAGTCTGTCACTAAATAGAAGGATACTACTTCGGGATTGAAAAATAAGATGCTTAAAGAGGATTTGTGCGATAAAGTTGAACAGGATAGTGTTGGGTCGGGTTCACAAACATCTACGTTAGAGCCTAAGAATTCTAAACCAACAAACCCTAAACGTGTAAATCATCAAAATCCTAATAAAAAGAAAGAAAAATGCACTCAAAATGTCAAAACAATTAAATTTGGTAAAGAAGGTGAAGCATCTAAGAAGGATAAGAAACAGACCAGCTCCCAACCAGACTCAACCCCTCACAGAAGATCTCCCCCGTCTATCGAAGGGAGATCCTGCTATAATTATAGAAAACAAGGATATATTTCTCCAAATTGTCCTCATTATCAGACACCTAAAGGAAAATTTGAACTTTTCAATGAAAAACCAAGATTTTTCAAAAAATAGATCTAATACTCCTCGAAGATACCAAAGTCAACACAGACAAGCTCAAAGCAAAGTTGTGTTGCCTAAGGTTAAACCTAGGACTATTAGTGAACCAAAAGTTCATACCATAAGCCAGTCGTCTGTTTACCGCAAACAGGCCTTGCACAAAACTGGTTTATGGAAAGAAAAATCAAGTAACGTGTCTGATAGTGAGGACAAGAAGAAGAAAGACGTGTCCTCGTGCTCTGAAGGTCAATGGGTTGAGTTCGTGATGTGTGATATCTCTGGGAAACCCAAGCCAGTAAAGGCTTGGGTCCCCAACTTGAACTAATCATTTCCATTCTTTGTGCAGGTTATCCGCTATAGCGCTATCACTACTACCTGGATTATTAATAGTGGGCCTTCCAGGCACATGACCGAGAATTCATCCAGCAAATTAAAGGGGGACATGTATCCTTCGCAGGAAACAAAGGAGGGTATATCACCGCTCAAGGCAAAGTGGGAAACGAGAAGGTAAAGTTTGACAAGGTCAACTACGTTCAGCAATTGCAAAACAACTTGTTTTCTGTCTCCTAAATTTGTGATAAGGGCTTTAAGGTTGTTTTTGACAATAAGAAGTGTTACATACTTAAGAAGGAATATGTTATCCCGGAGGATCTAGTTCTAATGTCGGCTTTAAGATATAACGATCTATATGTCTTGGACCTTTCAAAAGCCTCCATAACTGAGTCTAATGCTCAGTGCTTCTTATCAAAAGCAACTGAAAGGGATTTAATTTCTTGGCACAGGATAATGGGACACATCAATCCCAGGAAGATGAATCATCTGGTTCAGAATGATCTAGTGGACGGAGTTACTGTCAAGAATTTCCAGCTTCCAGACTTCTGCATAGCATGCAAGAAAGGGAAATAGACAAAGAAGTCTCACGTCAAAGAAAGTTCATTCTATCGAGAATCCTCTTGAGCTTCTACATATGGATCTATTTGGCCCTGTCAGTACAAAGAGCATTGCTGGTGATTGGTACTGCTTTGTGGTGACTGATGATTACTCAAGATTCTTTTGGGTGATGTTTCTGAAAGCAAAGTCAGAGACATTTGAATCCTTCAAACATCTAGTTACCACATTGGAGTCACTCTATAAGTTGAAAGTAAGGAAAATATGTTCTGACAACGGGACAAAATTCAAGAATCAGTGGATGGAGGCATTCTATCGTGAGAAAGGGATTGTTCATCAATTCACCTATGCCTACACTCCACAGATGAATGGAGTTGCTGAACGGAAGAATAGGAGCTTGATCAAAACAACAAGGACAATGCTAGCTGACTCAAAACTACCAGTTCAATTCTGGAATGAGGTAGTGGCTAATGCGTGTTATACTCTAAATCGGGTCTTAGTGGTCAAACGTCATAGAAAAACTTGTTATGAGTTGCTCCAGCAACGTAAACCCAACTTGGAGTATCTGGAACCATTTGGCGCACCCTGCATGCTGCTAAAGAAAAATCAGACTGGGAAGTTCTGCGAGAAGGCAGAAGAAGGTATCTTC
>BJCO01639075.1:0-10898 GCA_018326465.1 Flaveria floridana | reverse complement strand
ATATGTAATAATATATATATATATATATATATATATATATATATATATTCTTAGACTAGAGAAAGTGTAACTAAGTGCGTTTTATGTTCACAAGTTCATTTAGTCCCTTTTTTTTAAGAGTTTGCATCAAAAGTTTTCTTTTTAGGAAAGTTAGGGTTTTCAACTCATAAATGATAAGTTATATGTTTCTTATGAATTTGTTAATGTTGCAATAGGTTTTATAAGAGTTCTTGGTCATATGTTAACTGAAATTTTGGTCATATTACGGATTTTACACTTTTATCCCTCAAGTTTCTACAATTTACAATTTTTACCCTAAAGTTTGTCTTTTTACAATTCTTGAGGCAATACGATCCTTATTAATTCCATAAGGTTTCCATAGCTTATTTGAGACTGTTTAAACTCCAAATTTTCAGATAAATGGGTGATGTTTTAGAACATAGGTTTTTAGTTACCGATTATGACAAAACCGACAGTTTTGTACGTCTAGTTTTTAAATCTTTTACTTTCAACCAAAAAGCTAAATTTAGTGTCTCTAACTTACTAAAATAATGTGATTTTTATAGATTTTAGTCTCCTTATTTTATTTTCAAGATTTTATCCAACATCTTCTTGGTTTAAGCTTACTTTGGTTAAATAATTCGATAAAAATCACATTTTAACCCAATAAATCATCAAATTCGATTTTTATCACTAAAATAATTATTCTAGGGCCTGGGAATGTCTAAACTTGTTTCCTTTTAAGTGTTGGTCATATTTGATAATTTTACCATTCTTCAGGTCACCAAATGACAATGACAAGACAACAATGACAACGACAACAACAACGATAACAACACATACTACAACCACAACAACTACAAAAATTACAAAAACCATGACAACAAAAAGGACAATGACAATACAACAATAACAACGACAACGACAACGATAACAACAACAACGACGACAATGAAATCATCCATGACAAGCATGACAACAACTACGAGAACAACAAAGACAACAACCATGACAACAACGTCAACATCACCAACAACAACAACCACAATAAACACAACGAGAACGGTAACGACGACAACAACAATAACATGAAAGACAACAACATGACAACAACATCGACTAAAACAATAATAAAAACAATGAAAACAACCATGACAACCACGACAACAACAATGACAACAACCACAACAACAATAATGACAACAACCACAACAAAAATAATGGTAACTACCATGACAACAATGACAATAATAACCATGAAAACAATAACAACAATGAAAACAACCACGACAACAACAAAAAAACAACTACAACAACAATAACGAAAATGGCAACGAGAACAACATGAATGACGACAACGACAAATGACGAAGACGAAGACGACAACGACAAATGACGAAGACGAAGACGACAACAACAACCACGACGATAACAACTACAAGGACAACAACATCAATAACCATGACGACAACAACCACAACGACAATGACAACAATAACAACAACAACGACAACAACAACAACAACAATGAGAAGAACGTCAACAACCATAATAAAAACAACCACGACGACATCAACCACGACGATAACGACAAGAATGACGATGACAACAACGACAACACCACCACCACCACCAACAACCACGACAACAATAATGACTACAACCACAAAAGCGAGAAAAATGAAAACAACCATGACAACAATAACAACGACATGAAAACAATGACTACAACGATGGCAATGACAACAAAAACAACAACAACAAAAAGAAAGACAACATCCATGACAACCACGACAACAACAATGACAACAACCACGACTAGAACGACGACAAAAACCACAACAACAACTACAACCACAACAACAAAAACAATGAGAATGACAACAACGACTACAACAACAACAACAACGACGATGACGACAACGAGAAAACGACGACGATAACGACGACAATAACCTCGACGACAACAACCGTGATGATAAAAAGCATGACGATAACTACAACGACAAAAACGACCACAAAGAAGACAACAACACCTACAGCTGTAACAACTATAACAATAACAACGACAACAAAAACAACAAAAACTACTACTACTACAATGACAACGACAATGACAACAACAACGACGACATAAATAATAACAACAATGACAACAAACTTGACCACAACAACAACGATGACAACAACATAAACGACAGCAACCCAACAATAACAATGACGACGACAAGAAAGATAAAGAAAACAAAGACGATGATAACTACAATGACTATGATAACAAACACGACAACAACGACGAAAATGACAAAGACGATGATGAGAACAACGACAACCACAACAATAAGAACAACCATAATAACAAGAATAACCATGACAACAAAAATGACAACAACTACGAGAACAACAATGCCCACAACCATGACAACCATGGCAAAGACAAAAATGAAAACAACCACGACAACAATAAAGAGAATGACATGACAATAATCACAACAACAATAACAACAACAACAACAACAAAAACAACAAAACCGACAACAACCATGACAACCACGACAACAAAAACAACCACCACGACCACTAAAAGGACAACAACCATGACAACAACAATGATAACAACCACAACAACAAAGACAACTACAACCATGAGAACGACAACAACAACAACAACCACAACATCAACAACGACAACGGCAATGACAACAACAACAATAACGATAACGACAATGACAACAACAGCAACAACATGAATAGGAACACTGAAAACAACAACAACAATGACAGCAACACCGACGACAACAACAACGATCACAATAACCCCAACAATAACAACGATGACGACGACAATAAAAACAAAAACAACCCGGGAACAAGTATCCAAAAGAATAAAGATCTGTAATCAGATCAACAATGTTTCAAAAGAATGTTTGTCAAGTATAGTATAGTTTCAAAATGCATCCTAGGGTCTCCACTAAGACAGCACTTCTAGAATCTTCAATTAGGGTTATCACCTGAAAAGTATGCTCAAAATGGTCAACAAAAATTGGTGGTGAGCTCGCAGGTTTAAATAGTAAGTAAATTGATGCTGTATAATAGTTTTGTGGAATACCGTGAATACAGCTATAAGTAAGCAAAATCACATGACAAATGAGCTTCACAACCAAACCTAATGACGTACACACAGAATCTTGTCAGAATATATTCACCCAAGGGCCCGTTCCTGGCCACTGTTGGTTCCAACTAGTATACCAACAAACAAGGGTGGGGGTGTCAACCCAGGAGTACTACCAATACCTATCCGTCGGTTCCAACACCGGAATTAAATGGTTGTAAAGAAAGTACCACACAGCGAACTCATGCATTTATCAGATAAGTACTCACAAAACAGTAACACGTTGATTCCAAGTATATAAGTTGTATAGCATAAAATGGGTGAGCATACTTTTCCCCCAAGTTTGTAAATGATTGAAGAATTAAAAAAAACATAAAAATAGGCCAGAAACTTACTTGTTCGGTGGTAAGTATAGATGATCAAAGTTCCAAATGATGCAAGCAATAAACGATCATACACCTATTATCAGTTATTGTTAAGCATTAATGATACATTCAAAGATAATAGATACGTTCGGTCAGTTCGAGGTGGATCGGTTTGGTCACACGGAACACACACAAGCAGACATACGTATTTGATCTTATGTAGATCCAAGTACTTGGGATCGTCGCCATTGCCGATGATATTAGTGTAACGGTTTCATTGTTGTTAGAGAAGTACTTAGTAAACATTAGTGGTTATAAATCAGTTCTTGATAATTGTAAAAATGTTAAAGTTGATTTGATTTGTGATAATATTAGTAATTCTTATAGTGTTAACATTAATAATGTTATTAGCAATGGTAAACGTGTCAACGTCACCTTGACATCACACGACATACACACACCACACACAAGAAGGAATTCACACACAACAACTTCAGTCGCACGACAGGACCAGACGCACGACTCAACGCCCTATCAGCACGAATCAACGCCCTATCAGCACGAATCAACCTTCATTCGTACGAATCTGCTCCATTCGTACGAATGGACCTTCATTCGTGCGATTCGGCACTCAATCGTACCACGCAGCACTCAATCGCAATTCATCCGCATAGACTCAATCGCATGCATACACTCATCCGTATTGACTCAATTGCACGACACACTCAGTCGCATGACTCAGTCGCACGACGCACTCAGTCCCACGACTCAGTCGCACGACAGAACTCAGTTGCCCGAGCAGAATCGCGAACACAGAAGTGTGTAGAGCAGCCTTCAGCTGCTGCGTGCACTCGATTCGCACCACAAACATTTCCAGAATTGCATTTCATACACACACAAACAAGGAGGACACACAAAAGGCATCACACACCACCTCACGACCTCATACGCTCGGTTTGGCGCCGAGCACCCGAAACCCTTCGAAGAACAGCAAAAACAAGCAAGGAAAGGGATGACTAAGGTCGTCTACCTGCGAAAATCATGTAGATTCGGCTGGTGCCGAAGTTTTGCCAGTGAAATTGCGAAGAAAAGGGTCAGTTCGCACGGGAAGGGAGAAGGGGCGACAGGGAAGAGAAGAAAGGAGAAGGGTTAGGGTTAGGGCTGGTAAAGGGGTTTTTATACCCAGCCCAAGATTGGTAAAATGTCACGTTTAGTCCCTGCACTTTAATTCCCCAACTTCCAAGTTTGTTTTAGTTAAAATTGACCCGAATTCGGTTAGTTATACTAATGATAAAAATATAAATGATGATATTGATATTTTGACAAGGGTTTTATTAATAATAATAATAATAAATAATAATGATAGGTTTAATAATGATGATAACGATGAGGACACAAGCAAAATGATGATAACTACATGAATAGTTTATAAAGATAAAGAATGAACGATCAAAGAAAAGTTAATGGAAGTCACATTAAATAACGGACCTTTCGGTGACGGATGTCACAGTATCCCCCAGTTGAGAGAATTTCATCCCGAAATTCAGCTGGAGTTAGGTCCAAGTGTGTCATCCACGAACAAATGCGGATATTTGAGTTTTGTCTGGTCTTCCCGTTCCCATGTAAACTCTGGCCCTCATTTAGAGTTCCATCTCACGCGAACAATTGGTATTCTACTACTCTTCAATTGCTTGACCTTTCGATCCGTGATCCCAATGGGTTCCTCAACAAAATGAAGCCTTTCGTCAATCTTGATTTTCTCAATTGGTACATGAAGGGATTCATCAGTCAAATAGTTCTTGAGGTTTGATATGTAGAACATATCATGTACACCGCTGAGTTCTTGCGGCAACCTTAATCGGTATGCCACGGGACCGATTCTTTCTGTAATCTCGAATGGTCCTACATATCTAGGGGCTAACTTCCCTTTTCTTTCCAAACCGAACAATTCCATTCCAAGGAGAGACTTTGAGTAAAACTCGATCTCCAACGTTAAATTCCAGAGGTTTCCGATGGTCATCGGCATAGCTCCTTTGGCGATCCCTGGCAGCTTTTAGTCTATCTTTGATTTGGAAAATCTTGTCGGATGTTTCTTGGATAATCTCTGGGCCTGTTAACTGACTTTCATCTATCTTTGCCCAACAAACTAGAGATCTACATTTCCTCCTATACAATGCTTCGAATGGAGCACACCCAATGCTCGTAAGGTAGTTGTTGTTGTAAGAGAACTCAATCAGTGGTAGATGAGTGTCCCAACTACCACTAAAGTCGATTACACATGCCCTCAGCATGTCTTCCAATGTTTGTATTGTTCGTTCACTTTGACTGTCTGTCTATGGGTGATAGGCGGTACTCATATCTAATCGAGTGCCCATCGCTTTCTGCAGTGTCTGCCAAAATCGTGAAGTAAATCGGTTGTCACGGTCGGATATGATCGACACCGGCACTCCGTGCCTTGTCACGACCTCCTTTATGTACAATCTCGCCAACTTATCCATTTTGTAATCCTCGCGGATCGGCAAGAAATGAGCTGACTTCGTCATTTTGTCCACTACAACCCATATTGAGTCATGCCCGCAACTCATTTTAGGAAGTTTGGTAATAAAGTCCATAGCTATATTTTCCCAATTCCACTCAGGAATCTCTGGCTGCTGTAATATTCCCGATGGTTTCTTGTGTTCAGCTTTAACTTTCGAGCATGTCAAGCATCTACTTACGTACGTAGCAATGTCTTTTTTCATGCCTGGCCACCAGTACAGATCTTTAAGATCGTGGTACATCTTGTCTGCACCAAGATGAACCGAATATCATGTCTTGTGAGCCTCATCCATAACTAAGGTACGTACGCCTCCCCATTTGGGTACCCATATACGATCCATGAAGTACCGTATACCATCATCCTTGCAATTCATCTGTTTATCCAACCCTCGAAATTCTTCTCCTGTAACGTTTTCTTCTTTCAACGCCTCACCTTGTGCAGTCAGGATCTGAGCTTTTAGATTCGTTTGAGTAGTCAATCCCAACGCTCGTGCACGTTGTGGTTTCACGCGTTCTTTGCGGCTTAAGGCATTAGCCACCACGTTCGCTTTCCCCGGATGATACCGGATTTCACACTCGTAGTCACTAAATAGTTCTACCCAACGTCGCTGATGCATATTAAGTTCCTTCTGATCCAGGATATGTTGGAGGCTCTTATGATATGTGTAGATGATGCATTTGGTTTCATACAAGTAATGCCTCCATATCTTAAGTGAAAATACTACAGCGCCTAACTCCAGATCATGGGTTGTATAGTTCTTTTCATGCACCTTGAGTTATCGCGAGGCGTTGGCAATCAGCTTATCCTTCTGCATTAGCACACATCCCAATCCTTGACGTGAGGCATCGCAGTACACCACAAAGTCATCAGTTCCTTCTGGGAGGGACAATATTGGTGCATTGCACAACTTTTCTTTCAACGTTCGGAACGCCTGTTCTTGTGCATGTCCCCAATCAAATCTCTTGTCCTTCTGAGTCAGCAGTGTTAATGGTTGAGCGATCTTTGAAAAATTCGCGATGAAACGTCGATAGTATCCGGCCAATCCTAAGAATTGTCGTATTTCTGAGGGTGACTGGGGTGCTTCCCATTTCTTCACCGCTTCAATCTTTCCGGGATCTACATGAATTCCATCCTCATTCACTACATGTCCCAGAAATTTCACTTCTCGTAGCCAAAACTCGCACTTCGAGAACTTAGCGAAAAGTTTTTCTTCTTGTAATAGACTCAGTATTGCCCGAAGGTGTTCCTCATGGTCCTCTTTCGTTCGGGAGTAGATAAGTATATCGCCTATGAATACGATCACGAACTTATCCAAATAAGGTTTTCATACTCGATTCATCAGATCCATGAACACGACTGGTGCATTAGTCAGTCCGAACGGCATGACTAAGAACTCATAGTGCCCATACCGCGTTCTAAATGTTGTTTTCGGTATGTCATCCTCGGAAACCCTTAGCTGGTGGTAACCCGAACGAAGGTCGATCTTGGAAAAATACGAGGCTCCTTGCAACTGATTGAACAAATCGTCGATTCTGAGAAGAGGATATCGATTCCTCATGGTCAATTTGTTCGGCTCGCGATAATCGATGCACATACGGAACGACCCATCTTTCTTTTTGACAAATAATACCGGTGCTCCCCATGGTGAGTGACTCGGCCGGATAAAACCCTTTTCCAGTAGCTCCTGTAATTGGTTAGATAACTCTTGCATTTCTAATGGTGCTAACCGATATGGCGTCTTTGCTACCAGTGTAGCTCCAGGAACCAACTCTATACGAAATTCCACCTGTCGTGGAGGAGGCAAACCCGAAAAGTCGTCGGGGAATACATCTGGGTAATCTCGTACTACAGGAATGTCTACCAACTTCCTCTCCTCTTCTTTCTTTTCTACTACGTGGGCCAGAAACGTGTAACACTGCTTTTGTAAACACTGACGTGTCTCCATGCAGGAGATAAGCTTTAGGGTTCTCCCTGATCATTCTCCTTTAATCCTGAGTACCTCCCCATCTGACATGGGGATTCGTACTACTTTTTCCCGACAAACAATCTCGGCTCCATGTTTTGACAACCAATCCATTCCCACAATCACATCGAAACTCCCTAGCTCAAAGGGTATCAAGTCTATATCGAAGGCATGGTTCTCCAATATCATCGAGCACTTTCTAATAATCTTATCGGCCTGTACAACCCTACCGTTGGCCATTTCTATGGAGTAGCTAGTTTCTAGCCTACTAGGGCTCAAATCGAGCAGATGCACAAATTCAGAAGATATAAATCTATTGTCTGCTCCAGTATCAAATAGTATAGATGCGAAGTGATTATCAAGTAAGTGCATACGAGTAACGAAATTCGGATCCTGACGGGCGTCGTTTGCTCCAATGACTAACGCACGTCCCCGAGCAGCATTTTCTTGATTTGTCGCGCCTCGATTTCCAGCTATGGCCATCACCTGTTGTTGATTGTTCCCTTGCTGACCCAGCGCCCGATTCAGTCTGGGGCACATGTTCCTGTAGTGGTCAGGGCTTCCACATTCATAGTAGACCCTGGCATTCCCTACGGGGTTAACCGCGTTGACCGGCGCCACTAGATTCGGCGCTACTCTACAGTCTTTCACTAGATGTCCCGGGCATCTACAGTTCACACACACCCGGCACGACATCGCTGGGGGATGATGGAAGTTGCACCTATCACACTTAGGGTGCGGCCCGACATACTTTCTCTTGCCTTGCGTCACTGCCACAAAATTTCTGGTTGTCTTAGCCCTTTTCTCGAACTTCCCGACACTCAACCGACTCGCTTCTCCAATATCCTTTCTCTTCTCTGCTCCTTTTCCTAAAACCCCAGTTCTCACCATCTCATCTGTTAGAGCGCCAGCCTTCAGGATTGCACTCTGGATTGTAGGAGGAGCTGCTGTTGTTACCATTACCCGGATTTGAGGCGCAAGTCCCCAAATATACCTCTCGATCCTCTTAGATTCCGGAGTCACCAGATGTGGAACCAGTCTTGCCAACTCGTGAAAACGATCAGTATAAGCTGCGTGCCCAGCCCCCACCATAGCATGATTCCAGAACTCATGCTCCAATTTCTGCATCTCATTAAGGGGGCAGTACTCCTCGGTGGTTAAGGCCTTAAACTCATCCCATGTCATCTGCATTGCCGATTCTCTTCCCCTAGCCTGTACCTATGTGTTCCACCATGTTAATGCCTTGCCTGTAGCGAACATGTGGCATACTTAATTTTCTGGCTATCGAGGCACTCGCTGATATCGATCACTGCCTCCATCTTCTCAAGCCACCTTGTTAGAGCTATCGCTCCACCTTTCCCATCAAATTCTTGTGGTTTACATGCCACAAACTCCTTGTAAGAACATCCCCGTCTAGTATTAACAATCCCAGTTTCATTACCAGCTGTTCCACCATTCTCAGTTCCTTCCCCTGTTCCTTGGTTATGCTCATTGTCATTATCGTTATCCCTGTGGAGGTTATGATTCAGAAAAGTGTCACTCACTTGGGTCACTATCATTGGAATCAGTGCGGCTAGCTACTAAGCGATCATGGCAGCTATATCGGGGTTTCCAGTCCCCTAGTTGTTGCCGGCGGGACCACGACCTGTTCCTAGTGTCCTACCTCTACCTCTACCCCTTGGGGTCTCACCTTCGCGACTTGTACTGCGGGTGACTCTTCGAGACGACATTTTCTAATCATAAAAGAAGTAAACACGTAAACTTTAGTCACTTCACGATACACATATAATTTCACTCATCAAGTTCCAACATTTCATACTTCCAGTTAATCAAAATCCTCACGTAGCCCAGTTCAAGCACATTCTTAGTATATCGGTGATGCTTATATATAGGGTTCCCCGCAGTGTTCCCACCACATCCGCGATATACCAAGAACGATGCTTAAACCGGTTACATGACATCCGCTTTTTTTTCCTTAAGACCATCCCAATGAACAACGTAATGAATGTGTAGGGAGTATTATCACTCTTCTACAACTCTTTGAAGTCCACATTCATTCTAAGCATTTAGTTAGTTCCATAGTCACTGAAATGCTAGGCGGAGAAATGTTTCATAGAAAATAAGACCAATATCATAATTTGAATCCTGTGAAGGCTCCAAGTAGAACAGGACTTAAGTAATAGTAGAGGTTATGAATGTTTTATCATCATTTACAAAGTCTTACTATAATTATGATTATAGTGTCCTAAGGTATAGAATGGAAGACTTGTTCTAACTATGATCGTTACCTCATGGTAAGATTCGCTAGGCTTCACATTCACTGCAAATTGCAATTACGTGTGCACCCGTAGTGGTAATTTGCCTTGCATGGTCCCCCCTCAGTTTCACCTACCCAAGTTAACATCATAGTCTTGACACCATTCATCATGCACGGATCATGTAAGTTCTCATGTCCATGAACCAATAGTATCCCCATAGTAGTCCGCCGTAACAAATAGAATCCAAGCACATAATCTCAATTAGTCCAACAAGGTTGCCTATCCCTTCTTCTTTCGGGACCTCAGGCATAACTATCTCAGGGTCAGACGAATTCAATATCCGAGATCAACGCTTCGCGTGATCTGTGAATATCCTTTTAGGTTAGGTATCCAGACCTAATAGTATAATGCGACGCGAATGGGAATGGTAGATCCAGTAGAAAACATCCCACAAGGAAGGAGTAAGAGTAATAGTGCTTTCCTTAGGGTGGTCAGATAACAAGACATAGAGATAAAGAACAAGTATAGATGGAACATACATGCAATATCGGATGCACGCAAACCCTATCATGCATTCTACATGAAGGTTCCTAGGTTATAGTCTAGGTCAAGTGATTTGCCTAATTCTCTATAACCAATGGCTCTGATACCAGTCTGTCAC
>BJCO01639066.1:0-11168 GCA_018326465.1 Flaveria floridana | reverse complement strand
ACACTAATCCTTGTCACAGGTGTCGTAGGAACGACCACTTCAGTATCCATGTTTGTGACTACAGGTTCAGAATTCGGGTTTCCTGATGCGTTCTCAGCATTTGTTGAACTGCCAACTCAATTGACGTTATTCTCAATACCTGTTTCAATTGTTACTTCATCATCTGATGAGACATTACTAACATCCTGAGCAGTTTTTGAAGAGGCAGAAGCACCACTAGTTGGTACTGTATTGCCTAAATCCAGATTTGGAGCATTTAAGACGTCGTACATCATATGTGCAGTAATCTCGTCATTTGAACATGCAGGAGGAATGTTGAAGAATTTGAAAAATCCATCATAATCGAAGAATGAGGCTGGACCTAGTCGCAAATCCAAGTTCATAGTTCGTTCCTGACCGATTCCAATCTGTTCTTAACATTCGTTACATCGTTAGATCAATCAGGTTATTTGTTCTCACTAATGGGATAGCCAATCAAATAGAATTCCGCGCTATTTGATCAGGTTTCACGTAGAATCCGTTAGTACTCCGTACGTACATGGTCCTAACAAGAAGAAGACATAATGGTGGACTGTTGAAAGGAGTTCACTATAAAGAAGTCTCAGAACCGAGGATCTCAGAGCAAGATGAGTTGGAAATAGTCAACAAAAACAATATTCAGGAAACTCTTGCAACAGAAGAAGATGTTCTGGGGATAAGTTTTGAAACTCTGAAGAAGATCAGCAAGATGAAGATCAACTACAAGTATGATGATCAGAAGACTGTTGTATCATACTTCTAAAACAAAATCATTGCAATGATGAAGGAGCTTTCAGTTTTGAAGGACTGATTACATGTATCTAAGCCTAAGGGGGAGTATTGTTAGATCTTGAAAGAATAGGTCTAGATCAATTTGTATAGGCTTAGAACTTTAATCCATACATGTAATGAATGATTGTAATTCACTCTTGATGTATGCATTATGTATATAAGTTAACCGATATATGTGTTGATTTATGTGTATGATGACAGGTAAAAGCATTATACTTGGTTGATTATTGAAATCGGCTAAGTGTAAGAAACATATACGGATGAACATTTGTGTTCTTCCGTAGACATGTTTCTTACAAGACCAAGAATCCAAAGATTGTCTATGGATGTACATCAGTATTCACTGATGGAATCACCACTAGAAAATGAAGTGAAGACTCCTGCGGAAAAACAAGTTCCTGCGGAAAAGCAAAAGTTCCTGCGGAAGACAAAGTTCCTACGGAAGACAAACACTTGGACTTGCAATATACAAGTGTTACAAGTCAACAAGTAGACAAGTCAACTTCGAATCCCAAGAGATCCAGTGTTTCCTTAACCGACTCATAATTGCCTATAAATATGAGTCCTAGGTTTCATATCAAAGCATCAAACACAAGAACATTATTACGGCAAACACACATCACCTCACCCAATCAAACCCTAGCCGCCGTCACATCAACAACAATACGTTCGACGAATCTTTGTTCATAGCATTCTTAATTATTCTTTTGTAATTATTATTCAATATTAATAAAATACATTTGAATTAATTCTTGTTTGCATGTTTATTACGTATACATAATTGTGTTCATGATAACAAGCTTTAATTTTGAGATTAAATTATCAATTAAAACAATTAAACAAAAGTTAATGATTATTCCGCAATCATTGACTTGATTCCATTTCAATACTGATAATTCCTGATTGCGATCCTTAGATTCATAATACATAATATTATTACTATATTCAATTACCAGTCGTTATCTTTTATCACCATATTCATACTTTAATTCCATTCTTTTCATTAGCATTCACTTTCATATACTTACTTTCATTTCATGCTTTTCATTATCATTCCCTTCCATATACGTTATTTCATTTCGTACTTTACACTATATCATACTTTCATTCTCATACTTTTGTATCGTACGTTACATCATTCTTTTATTGTTCTTACTTACTTTTCGTACGTTATGTCATTCTTTTACTTTCATACGGATCGGTGAACAATACCCCGAACATTGTGCACAAAGCTAATGTTGGGCCTGTGGTAATTAAATCATGAACATTGTGCACGAAGCTGACCCAATCACCTAGGGTAAGTCATCTCTCCCTTACATTCAGACCAATTTGGCAATACCCTGAACATTATGCATGAAGCTGATCTGGGCCTGTGGTAATTAACTCACGAACATTATGCACGAAGCTGACCCAGTCACCTAGGGCATACCATAAAGGTATTGTCAATCTTAATGATTGACCCTGCATCCTTCGGGTTATTAAAACCGCCCACAGTTGAGCTAACGACAACGTGGTTGTGCACCTCCTTTCTATTTGCTTGCAAGTCATTCTTTCATTCATTACGTTTTGCTTCTCATCTATGTTATCTTTCACTTCGTTACGTTATTCTTTACGTTCTTTCATACATTTGTCATACTACATAAAGTAATAACATAATATTTAACGTATTTTATAATATAATATAAATACATTTGAATACTATTAAAAGATAACATATTATGCATACCATACATCAATCATACATACTATGATCCTAGACCATCACATAATCATACTTAAAATGGGTAATCATAGCCCATAGGTCAAATCGGGGTCAAACCCTACAATTCTGGTTTTCCTAAAATCCAGAAATAATTCTAAGTGTTTGGGCGCATGTGGACTATTTGGGCATTTCAGCCCTGTTTGGGCGTTTTACCACTGTGTAGGCGCCTGAGCTGACACTTAGTCATTAACACTTAGGCGCATGGGCCTTATGGGCGCTTGGACACTATTCAGGTGCATGGGCTTGACTTAGGCGCATGGGCACTTAGGCATTCGGGCACTATTTAGGTGCATGAACTTTGGACGGTTAGGCACACTTAGGCAGTTTTGACCGTTGGGCGCATGGTCCACTGTTTAGGTGCATGGGCAACAAACTTACACCTAATCAACATAATTCAGTCCCCAAACTAACATGTATCATGATTTGAGCTTAGTACTAACATTCTAAACATCATAATATGAGCATAACCTCATATCAATCCCAAATTTACACCCACCCACACACACATTCATACATACACGTACGTGTAATAATACCCATTTTATAAAAACTTACATACATGTATTTCCAGCCACAAAACTTATTAAAACATGTTAAAAAGGGGGTTCTAGAACTCACCTTTGTCAAACTTTGGGTATGACTTCTTCAAAACCGTTGGTTAGGAGCTCAAACACCTAAAACCCACCAAAACACACAACCCGAATATGCAAACATGCATAAGCATACAACCGAGGCTAAAACCCATCAAGAACACTTAAAACAATGAATGCTTACCTTGAATTCGAATTCTTCTTCTTCTTCTCTCTAGAAACCTAAACTCTCCTTTATGCACCAACTTTTATTCTTTTTGTCCTTTTGAAACTTTTAACCCCTCTACTTGGGGTTAAATTGCATTTTATCCTTTTTATTCGTGTTTATTCTTTCTTTCTTGTCTATTAAAAATATCCGGGTGTTACAAGTCCACCCCCCTTATATAGGTTTCGTCCCTAAAACCTGTTATTCCTCAAACAGATGTGGGTAATGCTGTCTCATCTCCTATTCAGTCTCCCACCTAGACTCGGTTCTGTGCTTCCACTGTACACGCACAAGGAGAGCCACTTTATTCCTTAACCTTTTCTCTTTACGATTGATGATCGCTACTGGTTGCTCCACATAGTTGAGCCGTTCATCTACTTTGATATCTTCCAGTGGTACAACCATATCCTCGTCTGCCAAACACTTCCGTAGATGAGATACATGGAATGTCGGGTGAATTCCACTTAACTCATCTGGTAGTTCCAACCTATAGGCCACCTCTCCTACTCCAGCAATGATTCAGAAAGGTCCTATATACCTCAGGTTCAACTTGCCCCGCCTTCTGAACCGAACGATATCTTTCCAAGGCGATACTTTCAACATAACCCTATCACCCACCTGGAACTCAATCGGTCTACGTCTCTTATCAGCATACGACTTCTGCCTATCCTTAGCTGCCTTCATAAAGGCTTTGATCTTTTCTAGTTTCTCAGTCGTAGCCTGATCACCTCAATACTTCCTAATTCTTTCTGCCCAATATCACCCTAACAAATGGGTGTCCTACATCTCTTACCATATAGCATCTTGTATGGTGGCATGCCAATGCTGGCATGATAACTGTTCTTATACGGGAATTCTGCAAACGGTAAATGATCATCCCAACTTCCTCCAAAATTAATCACGCATGCTCGAAGCATGTCCTCGAGTGTCTGGATCGTCGTCTTAGACTGACTGTCCGTCTGAGGATGATAAGCCGTGCTGATGTGTAGCCTCGTCCCCATCACATCGTGGAATCTCTTCCAAAACTTAGATGTAAACCGAGTGTCACGATCAGATACAATAGACACCGGTACACCATGACGAGCTACAATCTCCTTGATGAATACATCCGCTAATCTCTTGAAGGAATACGTCTCTCGAATCGGTAGGACGTGAGTACTCATCGTCAAACGATCAACTATCACCCATATGGTATCATACCCTGTCGGGGTACGCGGTAACTTTGTAATAAAGTCCATGGTGATATGCTCCCACTTCTACTCGGGTATATCCAAAGGTTGGATTTTCCCGTATGGTTTCTGATGCTCCACCTTCACTTGCAAACAAGTAAGGAACTTACTCACGCATTCCACTACGTCACGCTTTATACCCGGCCACCAATAATCCTTCTTCATATCATGGTACATCTTGATAGCTTCGGGATGAATGGAGTATTGAGTCTTATGGGCCTTGTCCATGATCTTTCCATGTAGATCCCCATAACGAGGAATCCACATTCGTCCAGATCGGGATCTAACACCGAGAGTGTTCTCACCTAATTCTGCGACTAGACCATTCATCCTTTTAGAGTTAAGATGATCTTCTTTCAAAGCCTCGTCTTAAAACTCCTTGACCTATGTCATCACATCAGATGTCATAATCAACTGGTAAGCCTTCACCCGAATTGGCTCGGGTCTCTCCTTTCGGCTAAGGGCATCTGCCACCACGTTGGCCTTGCCCGGATGGTAATGGATCTCGTAATTGTAATCCTTTATGAGCTCCAACCATCTCCTCTACCTCATATTCAAATCTTTCTACTCAAGGAAGTACTTCAAGCTTTTATGGTCTGTGAAGATGGTGCACTTCGTCCGTATAGGTAGTGCTGCCAAATCTTCAAGGCAAAGAACACAGCTGTCAGCTCCAAGTCATGAGTAGGATAATTAACCTCATGAACTTTCAACTGTCGGGATGCGGAAGCTATAATCTTCCCTCTTTGCATCAACACCCAACCCAACCCTGAGTAAGAAGCATCCGAATAGACTACCGAGTCCTCGCTTCCTTCAGGTAAGGATAAAACAGGAGCTTGAGTTAACCTTGTCTTTAACTTCTCAAAAGCCTTTTCCTGATCCAGACCACATATAAACTTCACATCCTTACGAGTCAGCTTAGTCAACGGAGAAGCTATCTTGGAGAAGTCTTGGATGAATCTTCGATAATATCCCGCCAACCCCAAGAAGCTACGGATCTCAGATGGCGTCTTTGAAGACTTCTATTGCATCACCACGTCTACCTTTACCGGGTCTACCATAATCCCCTCAGGATTTACCACTTGACCCAAGAACTGAATTTCTCAGAACCAGAACACGCACTTAGAGAACTTAGCATACAGCTTCTCCTTTCATAATGTCTCCAACACTTCCCAAATGTGACCGGCATGCTCTTCTTCGCTCCTCGAATAAATTAGGATATCATCGATAAATACAATCACTGATTTATCTAACATCGGCCGACACAGTCAATTAATCAAGTCTATAAAAGCAGCTAGCGCATTTGTTAAACCAAAGGACATAACGAGGAACTCATATTGTCCATAACGCGTGCAAAAAGCTGTCTTAGGAATATCTTGATCCTTCACCTTCAATTAATGGTAGCCAGATCAAAGATCTATCCTCGAGAACCAACTGGCACCTTGGAGCTGATCAAACAAGTCATCAATCCTCGGTAATGGATACCGATTCTTCACCGTCAACTTGTTCAATTTACGGTAGTCAGTGTACATCCTCATACTACCGTCCTTCTTCTTCATGAATAAGACTGGAGCAGCCCAAGGAAAGATACTCGGTCTAATAAACCCCTTATCAAGGAACTCTTGCAGTTGCTCCATCAATTCCTTCATCTCTGAAGGAGCCAAACGATACGGTGCCTTAGCTACAGGCTGAGCACCGGGTATCAAGCCAATTTGAAATTCGATTTCACGATGCAGTGGCAAACCTGATAAATCCTCTGGGAACACATCGGGAAAGTCACAAACCACTGGTACATTGGATAATTGTGGTGTTGCTATTTCCATATCTTTTACGTAGGCCAGATAGGCACTACATCCCCGTCTCATGCATTTTCCCGCCACCACCATCGAAAGCACTTTCGGAATCATCATAACTTGATCACCACATATCGTCACCAAACTTCCATCAGGCGCCGTCAGTCTAATCATCTTCTTGCGACAGACAATATTCGCCTCATAGTCAGCTAACCAATCCATTCCTAGGACTACGTCAAACCCGCCTAAGGTCATCACGTGCAATTTAGTAGAAAACCTATGACCTTCTAGTTCTATGGCGCAGTCCTCTATCATGTCTGTAATTCTAGTGGACTTACCAATAGCGGTTTCTATATCGAAAGGCTCACTAATACTTCTACTACTAACAGAAAGCTTATCACAGAATGCAGTAGAAATGAAACTCCTACTAGCACCAGAGTCAAATAATACAGATGCAAAAATTTGATTTACTAGAAACGTACCTGACACAACATCGGGGTCCGTCCTAGCCTCCTCTCTGGTCATTGTGAATGCCCTGGCGCTTGCCCTTTGCTCCTTGGTTCCGGTCTTCTTCCCTACCCTGCAACTCTCTGCCCTCGGCTTCTTGTACTCCCTACTCAGGTGACCTACTTCACCACAGTTGTAGTACCTCGCTACTCTGCAATCTCTAGAGATGTGGTCGGGCTTCCCGCACTTGAAACAAACATTTTGCCCTAGCAGGCACTTACCTGCATGCTCCTTCCCACACTTACCGCACTTTATCGTCCCCGAGCCTGTTGCACCCACCCGTCGATCATCCACCCTCGCTTTCTTGTTATTTGGGGTAAAGCCACCTCGCCCAAACCGTTTCCTGTTCCAGCTCCGATCATCACCACCAGTCTTCTTCCTATCAACCACCATCACCTCCCTCTCATCATACAATCTTCTAGCCAAATCAACCACCGACCTAAATGTACTTGGTCAGGCAGCGATCATCTGCCTGTGGATATCCACAGGCAAGCCCTGAATATATGTTTTAATCTTCCATGACAGGGGCGTCACCTGATCCGGCACCAGCCATGCCATTTCGTTGAACTTGGTGGTGTACGGTTGATGTGTCATGGTTCATGCCTCCAGCTGCAGGAACTCTCTCTCCACCTTGTCCAACTCCCGATGAGGACAGAACTCCTTGATCACCAACTTCTTCAGCTCACTACACCTCATCCTGCTAATTGCTCTACTACCCTCGGCCTGGACAATGTTGTCCCACCAGCATAAGGCTGAGTCCACAAATGAGTGTGACAAACTTCACATTCCGGTCTTCTCTGCTCTCACTGATGTCGAGCACAACTTCCACCTCTCTTACCCATCGATGTGCAGTAGCAGCAGTGCCGTTTCCATCGAAAGTTGGGGGCTTGCATCTTTGAAATGCCCCATAGTTACAGCCTCATACTGCCTCTGGCATAGGCTCTTCTTCCACCTCCTCATCAGTAGGGATAACCGTCTTAGTCTCCGGTTGCTCTCCCCTTCCCGAGGACCTATTCCTCACCTTCCGTTCTCCTTCCCTTACAACCTTAATTACTTCGGTCACCACAGACGGTAAGATTGTCTGCATGACCTGGTGAACCTCCTCCACCACAGCCTCCTTCACTGAGGCCCTCAAATTGGCACTCTTATCACCACCCTCCAGATGAGGGGTCTTAAGCTCCTCATGAGCCGCTTCTTCAGCTCTAGGCCTTCCTCTTATGACCCGTGGTCCAGCACCACATCCACCACGTACTCCGCCTCATGAAGCCTTAGAAGATCTACCTCCAGCCATACTCTAAGACACTATAAGATTCAAACACTAACACGGTCATTCAAGGCATTTGCTCAGTTTACATTAAGTATAGTAAGTCCCTATTATAGTGGCCAGTTGTGATTAGCCACTTACTTTACTCTTCATACACCAAGCATTTCCTATCCTGACTACATCAGTATCTGAATCTACTAAGGGCAAACAGATCAAATAACATGCGCACATAATACCGGTTAACATTTAAGAAAATACCTGATGGCACGTAGCTACTTGGACTGCATCCCTTCCCTTTGTCCCATTCTCAGTTTAAGTTTAGGTTTCTTTTGAAAATATTTAGCCATTTCACTTAAACTTTGGCTCTGATACCAACTTGTAAGGCCCTATTCCCGGGCACCTCACAGTTGGTCTATCACTGCATATAACACATAGATATACATTTATTTAAAACATCGCAACGAAATTACTTAAAACCATTTCACATAATTATAATTGCTTTTGAAAAATAATACATCATTGTTACATTACAAAACATCACTTGTTGCATTATATCACAAAAACAATATCGTAATATAAAATGGATGCCATCCAAAAATAAGCGAAGTAGCTGCTTCGTGCCATCCTCAGCAACTCTTACCTGCCCACTAGAAAATACATAAAAGTCAGTGTTGCTGAGCGAGTTTTATTTTTAAAAAAATATAACATTCTTTACTTTTGTTAAAACCCTTCCTTGCCTTCATACGTGATCATGCATCATACATACATAATATCGTTACTATATTCCATTATCAGTCGTTATCTTTTATCACCATATTCATACTTTCATTCCATTCTTTTCATTAGCATTCACTTTCATATACTTACTTTCATTTCATGCTTTTCATTGTCATTCCCTTCCATATACATTCTTTTGTTTTCTACTTTACACTATATCTTACTTTCATTCTCATACTTTTGTATCGTACGTTACATCATTCTTTTATTGTTCTTACTTTCTTTTTGTACGTTACGTCATTCCTTTACTTTTTTACGGATCGATGAACAATACCCCAAACATTGTGCACGAAGCTGATGTTGGGCCTGTGGTAATTAAATCATGAACATTGTGCATGAAGCTGACTCAGTCACCTAGGGCAAGTCATCTCTTCCTTACATTCAGAACAATTTGGCAATACCCCGAACATTGTGCACGAAGCTGATGTTTGGCCTGTGATATTAACTCACGAACATTGTGCACGAAGCTGACCCAGTCACCTAGGGCATACCATAAAGGTCTTGTCAATCTTAATGATTGACCCTGCATGCATCCTTCGGGTTATTAAAACCGCACACAGTTGAGCTAACGACATTGTGGTCGTGCATCTCCTTTCTATTTGCTTGCAAGCCATTCTTTCATTCGTTAAGTTTTACTTCTCATCTTTGTTATCCTTCACTTTGTTACGTTATTCTTAACGTTCTTTCATACATTTGTCATACTATGTAAAGTAATAACATAATATTTAACGTATTTTATAATATAATTTAAATACGTTGGAATATTGTTAAAAGATAACAGCTAATGCATACCATACATCAATCATACATACTATGACCCTAAACCATCACATAATCATACTTAAAATGGGTAATCATAGCCCATAGGTCAAATCAGGGTCAAACCCTACAATTCTTTTTTTCCTAAAAATCCAGAAATAATTCTAAGTATTTGGGCGCATGAGGACTATTTGGGCGTTTCAGCCCTGTTTGGCCGTTTTACCACTATGTAGGCGCCTGAGCCTACACTTAGTCATTAACACTTAGGCGCATGGGCCTTATGGGAGCTTGGACACTATTCAGGTGCATGGGCCTGACTTAGGCGCATAGGCACTTAGGCATTCGGGCACTATTCAGGTGCATGAACTTTGGACGGTTGGGCACACTTAGGCAGTTTTGACCGTTGGGCGCATGGGCCACTGTTTAGGCGCATGGGCAACAAACTTACACCTAATCAACATAATTCAATCCCCAAACTAAAATGTATCATGATCTAAGCTTAGTACTAACATTCTAAACATCACAATATGAGCATAACCACATATCAATCCTAAATTTACACCCACCCACACACACATTCATACATACACGTACGGCTAATAACACCCATTTTATAAAAACTTACATACATGTATTTCCAGCCCCAAAACTTATTAAAACATGTTAAAAATGGGGTTATAGAACTCACCTTTATTAAACTTTGGGTATGACTTCTTCAAACCCGTGGGTTATGAGCTCAAACACCTAAAACCCACCAAAACACACAACCCGAACATACAAACATGTATAAGAATACAACCGAGGCTAAAACCCATCAAGAACACTTAAAACAACGAATTCTTACCTTCAATTCGAATTCTTCTTCTTCTTCTCTCTAGAAACCTGAACTCTCTACTTTTTCTCTCTCTAAAACCGAATAAATGAAGTGTGCAGGAGATTATGGGCGGCCATATCTCCTTTATGCACCAACTTTTATTCTTTTTGTCCTTTTGACACTTTTAACTGTTAGCACCGAGTACGAACTGGTACTAACCGAAACAACGTGAAACCAGATCAAATAGTGCGGAATACTATTTGATTGGCGATCCAATCAGGGAGAATGTTAATTCGATCAAAACTAACAATTAGAAAATGTTAAGAATTGATTTGCAATTATCAGGAATGCTCTATGAAGTTGTAAGGGACGACTTGGACGCTCTGGGACGGCTAGGGTTGTGAATTCTCGAAGTGTTCTGTTTTTCCACGAATTAAGTGGTATTTATAGGTTACAGTCTTCATTCGTATGACTGAGTCATGTGTATGGCTCAGTCGTGCGACTGAGTCATACGATCCATTCACACCTACGACTGACCCACCCGATTGATTCATTCGTATGACTGAGCCAGTCTTATGACTCAATCGTGCGTTTGGCTCAATCACATGGTTCAGTCGTGCGACTGACCCATTAGCATGGTCCAGTCGTGCGACTGGATCAT
>BJCO01639050.1:0-12725 GCA_018326465.1 Flaveria floridana | reverse complement strand
GGATCACAGTCCTCTAACCAATCTTCCCCTTGAATTTCTACAATAAGAGATAAACTTGAGGTTAGATCATCGGTAAATTGCCCAACATATGCACTCCAGTCATATCCATCCTTCACACTGATTACAAGAGCTTTCTTTGGTTCATCAGATTATTTTGATTCATCTTTAAGCTCAGGAATTGGAAGACTTTGATATGGCTTTTGGAATGTCTTCTGAGATTATTGAAACCTCTGATTGCCAGAACTAAATTGAGAATTTCCTCCATTATTCCTGGGAGCTCTGCATTCTCGAGAGAAATGTCCATAACTATTGTAGCTGAAACACCTCAACTTTGACTCGTCAAAACCAACAGTCTTATTAGCACTAGGCTTGTATTTCCTGTTGACATATTAGTGTTACTGATTTCTATAGGCAATCATCACCATCTTCCAATTCAGCTCCATTTCTTTTACATTTCATGATCCATTTCAAACAATCCTGCAAAACTAGATCTAATTGTGTTAGATGACTACCTTGATATGCTTGAAAGTATGCCATGAAAACAGTAAAGCCAGTTTTAGACTCTTCATCCTCTAATAAGACGTTTATGACATCTTTAACTTTGCTAGATTTAGTAGAGCTAATAGATGGAGTCTCTGTTTGAGGCTTAGAACTTTGAGAATTAGGAGGACACTGAGGTTGAGATTTAGTTGCATAAGCAGGAGCACTAGTGAATAACGAATGAGTAAAGAATCCTACTCTAACAAACAGATCTCCCTCTTCTTCTGGTGAGCTTTCATTCTTTGCCACAAATCCATTCTTAACAGTATTTGCAAGAGATGCAACAAATTGATACTGTGACATTGAGGATGTTCTATCATTATTCCTCAAACTTTCATGAATATCAACAGATTTAATCTTGGCAATCAACAGATCAAGATTCATTGGAAATTTTGTGTGCTTTAACAATGTCACTGTTTGTTGACAAGATGTTGGTAAAGCATTGAGAAGCCTAATGTTTAGATATTCAAGATCATGTGTAATGCCAGCTGTTGACATCTCAGTGCTAAGATGCATATATTTGTTCGTCATCTGATTGATGGTCTCACCAGATAAATGTTAAAAAAGCTCTAATTACCTCTTCAGTTTTTGCTTTTTGAGATTTTGTATCTCTTTACCACCTTCACAGATAGCCTTTAAAGCTTTATACATTGTGTATCCAGTTTGATATCCATCCAGCCTGGCCAGGACTTCAAGAGGTAGTCCTTTACACATCAGAGAATAAGCTTTGATGTCATTCTTAACCTTTCTAAGATCATCACCTTGTAGACCATCTTTAGGGTAGGGTTCTGGTGAATATTTGGTATTGACAAATCCCCTATCAGGCCTATCAGTGGTTATATGAATATGTGGTCCTTTTTCTATTGATTTCCAAAGATCAGTATCAATAGAATTAAGGTGATGTTATAACCTAAGTGACCAATTTTTAAAATCTGCTCTATTTTTCAGCTTAGGAACTCTATTTTCAGAATCCTCAGATTTCACCATTTTTATATTTTGATTTTAGAAGAAAAAATATTTTTGTTGTTTTCTAAATTTTTGAATTAATGAAATGAATTGAAAATAGTTTTGGATTTTTCAAAATTTTTAGTAAATTTTCTAAGTGTTAATGTGATGCGCCTTAACAGTACTAAAACGCCTCAAAAGTTATGGTACTTCTGACTTAGAAACGTCTAAGGGATTGCCTTAGAATAATTCTCAAAAACGCCTAACTTCGATACGCCTGAAACGTTGAAATGCGCTCGAACAGTTGTCAAACGCCTAAACAGTTCAAATGTGCCCAAATAGTTGTGATGCGCCTAGAGAAACGTGTCAATAGTTGTGAAACACCTACTTTAAAAACGCCCAAACAGTGCTAAAACGCCAGAACAGTTGTCAAGCGCCTAACACTTGGGCATTTTTAGCAGTTTTTCAACCCTAAGGCGCCAACTTCAACAAGTTCTTATGAATATAACGTACTCAATTCTTCTGAATTCTTCAAAAGTTGATGAATTGATCTAAAACTTCCGATTAGTTAGTTTTTAGGCCGATTAACTATCCTTAATCTTCAATTTCTTCAACTAACAACAACAAATCCCTCTTTTGATCAAATTTCCAGTTCGACTGTGATGAATAGTTTCGAACACAAATTCTTTCAATTCACTGATTTTGGACTAGTTGTACTGCAAATTGTGATTCAATTCATGTTTCTAAGGTTGAAACACAACTAAAATCAACAATATTTTAATTGAATTTCTAATCAATCACATATTCAAGTGATTTATGAGTTTCTAAGTTCGTGCAAGCTCAATCATTGAACCAACAGCTCTGATACCATTTGATAGGATCAAATGAATCAATCTGTGATTATATTAGGACACAATTCAATCAAAAACATACAAATGCAATCAAATCAATGCAAACAATCAAGAAAAATTGACAGTTGTTCATTGATAGAAAGCAAAGACAATTACAAGTGTAAGTAGTAGTTACAAGTCTAGTCTATCTAGTCTCTTCTACTGCATACACACATCTAAGCTATTTATACTACCAATAAACAAAGAAACTACTATTTCAAACTAGTCCTTATACTATGACAAAACTTATACAAAAGACAACTAAAGACAACACATGTTAATCTTTAAGAAGTTCTAACAATGTTTTTGCTATGGATAGTTTTGACTGTTTTTGCATTAATGCTTTCGATTTTATGAAGATGTGTCTGCTGGTTTGAATTTTATGAAGTTTTGACTATTGCTTGGATTGTCAATTCTTGCTTGGATTTAATTGTACACATGGTGTGATACAAATTTCCTAGTTTTGACTGATCTTGGACATTTGTGCTTCCAAATATTTGCATACACTGGGTTACTATCGTATAACTTTCACACCAACACAATCATATTTCTAGTTTTATATAATTCTTTTAAGAAAAGCGACAACCGTACAAAAAATGGAAATTTTAATTACCCTCCTAAAGTTTATATCCATATGGGATAAAAACTTTAAAGATTTTAAAAATTTGAATACTGAAAGGAAAATATGTTTGTAATTTTTGATTTTCTTATCTGTACATGAAGAGGAAATATATCTTACTTGGGATCATATCAATCTTACCATTCACAAGTGCAAGCAATTGTTAGTAAAATAGACATAATCATAAACATATTGATTGTAGGCATGTTTGTCCTCTTAAAGTCATAATTGGTTAATATTTTGATGCTTGTGATATTTATCATGTTTTGAGTGAATTGAGTATTCAACATGTACATCACACTTAAAGGCATGGCAAGATCAACCACCAGCATGAAATGCGTTGTAGAATTTTTTTCAAAACTTACAAGATCAAGTCATTTAAATTATGAATTCCTATTTTGTTTTGAGGCTGGGGGATCCACATTAGTGTTGATACACTGTTCCTAGTTTATGTACTTCAATGTAAATGTCTTTCATTTCTTACACATTTTTACTTATATTTATGAACATTATATATAGGTTTGAGGTTGTTGTACATAGTCCTGAGTCAAAAATGATTCAAAAATATGTTCAACTTAGTCAGGTGGTTATTCATGCTACTGGACCATACTTATGGACCATACGCACGAATGAACCATACTTATGGACCAGACACATGCCCGAACCAGGAGACTGGATCAGTCGTATGACTGAGACAAAAGATTGACTCAGTCGCACGACTGAACCTTCACTCAAGCGTATGAGTCAAACGCATGAGTCAGTCGCATGACTGAACCTTCAGTCGTGCGTATGAGTCAAACGCATGAGTCAATCACACGACTGAACCATGCTAATGCTTTAGTCATACGTATGGATACTGAAAACCTATAAATACTACATAATTCGTGGAAAAACAAGAACACTTCAAATACAATCATACCCTAGCCGTCCAGAGCGTCCCAGTTTATCTATCCAACTTCATAGTTCATTCCTAATCGATTCCAACTTGTTCTTAACGTTTGTTTAATCGTTAGATCGATCAGGTTGTCGTTCTCACTGATTGGATCGCCAATCAAATAGAATTCCGCGCTATTTGATCTGGTCTCATGGAGAATCCGTTAGTACTCCGTATGAAAACGGTCCTAACAAGTGGTGTCAGTTCCAGGTTCTTGATTTTGCGTGGATTTGATTAGTTTTGGTGTTAAAATTAACGTTTTCAATCAAAAGATTCACTTTTTGCTTCAAAAACGTGCTTTTGACAAGTGCATGTGTTAAAGTTTTAACTTTTCATCATACGGCAGTTTAGGGTTCCTGAAAAATTCGTATTTTGTGTCAAAGTGTTCAAAATTCGACTTTTTCTAACCACAGCAGCCTCAGTCGCACGATTAGCTCAATCGTACGACTGAATCTCATTCGCATATTCCAATCGCACGACTGGACTCAATCGTATTGATCATTCGCACGGTTAAGCTATTCCAATCGGTTGACCTTAATCGTCCTCTTCATCCGCATGACTGAATCCAATCGCATGATTGAATTCGTTGGCATCCTTCAATCGTACGATTGACCAAGTCGCCTTGCTTAATCGCACGATTGAATCTGTCTTGTCTCAAGTTTGTCAAGTTTTAAGTCATGGAAGACTAGTTTGCTGGGTTCACTACTGGAAAACACTTCTTCTTCAAGAAAATGATATAGGGAATCACAACAAACCGCCGAAGTTGTTGACGTTGGATGAGTACCCACAGTGAAAACAGCGGTTTGAGATCTACTTGAATGGTGTTGACCCCAACATTTGGACATCTATAGAGACTGGTCATACTGTACCAGTCAGTGCAGATGGGATGAAGTTGACTTTAGGGGGTATGAACGAAGCTCAGAAGGTTCTACATAACGCTGAAAAGAAAGCGTATGCACTGTTTACTTAGTCGATACCTAAGGATATATTCCATCAATTCTCTGAAAACAAGCAGTCGAAGAAGCTATGGGTGGCTTTAGAAAAGAGATATGATGGTAATGCAACCTTGAAGGTACTGAAGGCTAAAGCTCTCAAAAAGGAATTTGATAATTTCTCACCAGTAGGAAATGAGAGCTTAGATGATACCATTGATCGGTTTTATCATTTGATGAGTGAACTGCATACTCATGGTGTGACTACATCTATGGAAGACAAAGTTTCAAGTTTTGCTGAGGGTCTGCCAGACAAATGAGATCCATTTGTGTCTAATCTGAGACAGAATGACACTCTAGCTACTTTAGACATAAATGATTTCATCTTGAAGTTAAGGGAGGAAGAACTACGACAGAAATACAAGTCTAAGAAATGATCCTATGCTCAGAATCCTTCACTGTACAACTCTGTTCCTACTCCAGCTTCATCAGGGGCACCGCTACAAATGGTGTTTGTATCTAATTCATCTGCTCCTTCCCAGAGCAATTGCTCAGGAAACGAATCGTTAGGTTCATCTGGAACCCAATACATTGTCGCTGATTCCAACTCAACTAAGCTGAAGACCAAGAATCTTAGAAATATTACTGTGGAAGTTGCTAAAGAGCACATGGATCTTCTAGCAGCAGTCAGAAATGTTTAGTCTTATGATGGGTTAGTCGCTGGTAAGATTGGAAATTGTCATCTCGCTGACGAGGACTATGAGCAGGTGGATGAGACTGAGTTGGAGCATATGGATATAATGTGGGCTTTGGTTATGCAGTTAGGAGAGCCAAAAAGTTTGTTAAGAACATGGGGCAGAACTTGGTTGCTACTAAAGACACTATGTTTGGGTTTGATAAAACCAAGGTCCATGCGTCAACTATGGAGAAAAGGGGCACTTCAAATTTGAATGCATAAAGCCGAAGAAGACTGTTAATGGAAACCCTTTTCCTTCGTTCAACCGTCAGGACAAAGAGAAAATTAGGGCATCATCAAGCAAAGAGTCAAAAGCTATGGTCACTCAAGGCGATAAAGGACAAGACTGGTCCTTTCGATTTGTATCTGAGGGAGAATCAAATATAGCACTAGTTGATGATTTGGATGATGGATCTACGAGCGAGGGAGACATCATAACTAAGCATGCATGTTTAGATATTGAAGAAGCTCTGTATGTGGTAGATTATCTTTTTGAAAAAGAGTTGAATGCTGCAAACTCAGAATCTCAAGTTATCGAAGAGTTTGAATATGCACTTATGGCTGACTCGTCTAGTTCTGCACAGGTATACTCTAAAGACGAATTGTTTGATAAATATGCTTGTGCTGAATGTGATAATTTAGAGAAAGCATTGACGTAAAACTTTCTAGGTTATTAGAACACAATGATAATTTGGTAAATGATTTAAAACTGTGCACTGAAGCAAACCGTGTTTTAGAACAAAATAAGTGCAGTTTTAAAGAAAAGATAGAACTGCTAGGGAAACAACTAAGGGAAACCAAGGTTGTTGCCCTAAATCAATCAAATGACATTAAGTTCTATCTAAATACTTTAGAGGAAACTACAAAGGAAAAAAGTAGTGTTGCAAGTTGAAGTTGAATCCTTAAATAAAAAACTGCATAGTTTAGTAAGTTCCTCTCACATAGTTCAGAACTTGGTGAAAGAACGTAACGGTGGGGAAGGTCTGGGGTATAAAGTAGTACCGCCACCACACGCAATCCTTTTAAATACTAAATGTATACAAATAAATAATAACCCGGTTAAGGATCATGTGGTGACTACTCCTCTGGTCATTGATCCAGAGTCCACAGGTAAACCTGTGCAGTCTATCACAGAACAGAAGGCTACTACTTTGGGATTGAAAGATAAGATGCTTAAAGAGGATTTGTATGATAAAGTTGAAAAGGATAATGTTGGGTCAGCTTCACAAACATCTACGTCAGAACCAAAAAACTCTAAACCAATGAACCCTAAATGTGTTAATCATTAAAATCCTGATAAAAAGAAAGAAAAATGTGTCCAAAATGTCAAAACAATTAAGTTTGTTAAAGAGGATGAAGCATCTAAGAAGGATGAGAAACGGACCAGCTCCTGATCTACTCAATCCCTCATAGAAGTTCTCCCCCACCTATCGAAGGGAGATCCTGCTATAGTTGAGGAAAACGAGGACATATTTCTCCAAATTGTCCTCATTATTAGACACCTAAAAGAAAAATTGGACTTTTTGATGAAAAACAAAGATTTTTTAAAAATAGATCTAATACTCCTCCAAGATACCAAAGTCAACACAGACAAGCTCAAAGCAAAGCTATATTACCTATGGTTAAACCTAGGTCTATTAGCGAACCAAAAGTTCATACCATAAGCTAGTCGTCTGTTTACCACAAACAAGCCTTGCACACAACTGGTTTACGGAAAGAAAAATGTAGTAACGTGTCTGATAGTGAGGACAAGAAGAAGAAAGATGTGTCCTCATCCTCTGAAGGTCATTGGGTTGAGTTCATGATATGTGATATCTCTAGGAAACCCAAGCCAGTAAAGTCGTGGGTCCCCTACCTGAACTAATCATTTCCATTCTTTGTGTAGGTTGTCCGCTACAACGCTATCACTAATACCTGGATTATTGATAATGGGTCTTCCAGGCACATGACCGGGAATTCGTCTCTCCTTTTCAATGTCAAGCAATTTCAAAGGGGACATGCATCTTTCGCAGGCAACAAAGGAGGATATATCACCTCTCAAGGCGATGTGGGAAATGAGAAGGTAAAGTTCGACAAGTTAAACTACGTTTAGCAATTGCAAAACAACTTGCTTTCTATCTCCCAAATTTGTGATAAGGGCTTTAAGGTCGTGTTTGACAATAAGAAGTGTTACATACTTAAGAAGGAGTATGTTATCCTGTAGGAGCAAGTTCTAATGTCGGTATCAAGATATAACGACCTGTATGTCTTGGACCTTTCAAAAGCCCCCACAACTGAGTCTACTGCTCAATGTTTCTTCTCAAAAGCAACTAAAAGGGTTTCAGTTTCCTGGCATAGGAGAATGGGACAAATCAATCCCAGGAAGATGAACCATTTGGTTTAGAATGATCTAGTGGACGGAGTTACTATCAAGGACTTCCAGCTCCCAGATATCTGCGTAGAATGCAAGAAAGGGAAAGAAACAAAGAAGTCTCATAAATCAAAGAAAGTTCATTCTATTGAGATTCCTCTTGAGCTTCTACATATGGATCTGTTTGGCCCTGTCATCACAAAGAGCATTACTGGTGATTGGTACTACTTTGTGGTGACGGATGATTACTCAAGATTCTCTTAGGTGATGTTTCTGAAAGTGAAGTCAGAGACATTTGAATCATTCAAACATCTAGTTACCACATTGGAGTCACTCTACAAGCTAAAAGTAAGGAAAGTACGTTCAGACAACGGGATAGAATTCAAGAATCAATGGATGGAAGCATTCTGTCGAGAGAATGGGATTGCTCATCAATTCTCTTCTGCCTACACTACACATATGAATGGAGTTGTTGAACGGAAGAATAGGAGCTTGATAGAAGTAGCAAGGATAATGCTAGCTGGCTTAAAACTGTCGTTTCAATTCTGGAACGAGGTAGTGGCTAATGCGTGCTATACTCTAAATCGAGTCTTAGTGATCAAACGTTATGGAAAAAGTTGTTATGAGTTGCTCCAGCAATGTAAACCCATCTTGGAGTATCTAGAACCATTTGGCGCACCCTGCATGCTGTTAAGAAAAATCAGACTGGGAAGTTCTGCGAGAAGGCACAAGAGGGTATCTTCGTTGGCTACAGTATACCAGACAAAAGGGTTTATAATAACTCAACTGGTCAGGTAGAAGTGGTGCAATGTTGATCTACAAAGATACACCACCACCCCTACGGGAAAAGGATCGTCCTTCTTCTTTGACTATGATGGATTTTTTAAATCCTTCAATCTACCTTCTTCCCATTCTGATGACGAGGTGGCCACTCAAATGACGTACGATTTTCTGAACACTCCTATCCAGACTCAACATCCTCAGCTCCATTAGAAGGTACTTCTAGCCCTTCAGGGGGAGAGCTAGAAATAAGTTATTCCTCCTCTGATGATGAAGAAGCTGAACCTGAAAATGTGAACCAGGAGGAACAGGTCCCCATTGCTGAAAGTACACCTGCAGCTGATCATGAAGTAACTGGAACTTCTGAACCCAGTCCTTCAACAGCCATAGAAACTGATCCTGTGATTCAAAACCTAGATGATAAAGTAGTAGTTCCCACAACTCCTAGAACTAGGATTAATGTGAATTATCCCCTAGACAACATCATCGGGGATATTCTCTCAGGAGTTCAGATAGGAAATCAGCTTTACTCAGCTGACTATGCTACGGTCATGGAAAAGGGGTACATACACGATGGGGTATATTGATGTTTTGTGTCTCAAGTTGAGCCCTATTATGTAAGCGAGGCCTTAAAGGATGAGGCATGGGTAGGTGCCATGCAAGAAGAACTCGTACAGTTTAAGAAGTTAGGTGTCTGGGCACTTGTCGACAGACCAAAAGGTGCAAAAGTGATTGGCACTAAGTGGGTTCTTCGGTGTAAGAAGGATGACCAAGGGGTCATAATCAGAAACAAGGCTAGGCTGGTTGTTCAAGGGTTCAGGCAAGTCGAAGGAGTTTACTATAATGAAGTGTTTGCACCAGTGGCCAGGATGGAAGCAATTAGAATCTTCCTAGCCTATACATCCTTTATGCAAATCAAAGTATATCAATTGGATGTGAAAAGTGTATTTCTTCATAGTAAGATCCGTGAAACAGTTTACGTCAGTCAACCCGAAGGATTCGAGGACCCTTACCATCGGGATAGAGTTTATAAACAAGACAAGTCTTTGTACGGGCTCCATCAAGCCCCTCGAGCCTGGTATGAGAAACTCTCTACTCATCTGCTGTAACATGGATTTCGCAAAGGTGTAATTGACTGCACGTACTTCATAAAGGAAAAAGATGGTGATTTACTAATGGTGCAGATATATTTGGATGACATAATCTCCGGTTCCAAAAACGAAGCATTATGTAAAGAATTCGAATCGGTGATGAAAGCTAAGCTTGAAATGAGTGCCATTAGAGAGATGAAGTTCTTTCATGGTTTACAGGTAGATCGGCCACCAAATGGAATCTTCCTTCATCAGACCAAATACGTTGGAGATATCATTAGTCAGTTCGACATGGAGAATGCAGCGGTTGCTGGTACTCCACTTGCCACGAACCATGTTGTGGCACCCGGTGAAAATGGTGATGTGGTAGATGCCACTATGTATCGAGGAATGATCAGATCTCAAATGTATCTCACAGCTTCTCGTCCTGATATTATGTACGCTACGTGTCTCTATTCCAGATATCAGGCCAAACCAAAAGTAAATCATCTAACTGGGGTAAAAAGGATCTTTCGTTATCTAAAGGGTACTCCAACACTTGGGTTGTGGTATCCTTATGATGATGACTTTGAGCTAACAGCGTATAGTGACTCAGATTGTGGAGGTTGCAAAATGAATTACAAGTCAACATCTGCAGGATGTTAGTTCTTTGGAAGACGATTAGTCACTTGGCAGTGTAAGAAGTAGACGTTTGTTGCTTTGTCAACATGTGAAGCTAAATACGTTGCTGCGGCAAGTTGCTGTTCACAAATCATCTGGATTCAACAGCAAATGCGAGACTATGGTTTGAAATTCTCTAACACCCCTATATTTGTTGATAATTCTGCTGCTATTTCGGTCACAAAAAAACCGGTCCAACACCCCAAAACTAAACACATCGGAATTAAATATCACTTTATACGTGACTGTTCTGAAAACAATTAATCGATGTTGTTAAAATTAACACGGATTTCCAACGCGTCGATCTCTACACAAAAGCTTTTGATAAACCTCGATTTCATTATCTATTAGAGGTTAATGGTATTAAAAAGAAAGATGATGTGGTTCTAGACGAATCAAGTTCATAGTCCGTCTATATATTTTATTATTTAAATTTAATTTTCTTTATTTTTATCTTTTTCAGCCTTTAAAACTTCAAAAACACAAAAAGATTTTTGGTTTTGGAGTTTTAGGGGGAGAATAGTTTTAGCTTCAATAGTTAGTATTAAATTACTTAAAAAAAGGGGCGGGCAAATAAGCTGAAAAGCAAAGACATCAAATTGGTGAAATTGATTCAAGGTAAAAGAAAATGATAGTACACGAGCATCGAATTATTTGGGACACCAAAAAGATTTAAATGTTCTACAATGTGATATTCAAAGTTACAAAAAATTATAAGTCTAAGAAGTCAAAGCCTAATGAGTTGAAAAATGATAATAAGCTAGTCTGCTACTGTGCTTACATAAAGAAAGTAGGTCTAGGGGTTGCATGTCCATTATATGATGTGTCTCTAGATTCAACACAATAGACTAGTAGACTTCATTGGTGAACAAATTAAAACTAAATCATTCAACAGGATGTGGGTGTCCATATCATCCCTGGTTAACACAATAAACTTATTTCCAAGAAGCGGTGAAGAGCAAAATGAATGCCACAAATGTGTGCAGACGACCATAAAAAGGTGAAATGCATGAAAAATTTGTGAAACACAATCAAACTAATGACAAATGTTGTTGGTGCCTCATATGTAAAATAAATTTGGCCTAACAAGAAGATAGGTTGTGTGTCTCTCTGTTTTGTAATGGCACTGACCTAAGGATAAGCACAATCTAAGTATTCTAGAATTCATTGTTGTTTGCGCCTCTCTGCTGTGCGACGGCACTGACCTGAGGCTTGGCATCTCTTTGAAAGCTCTTAGAATAGTTTCTTCTTGTCAAAATCCCATAGACCGCTCAAAATTCTCCTGAGGAAAGTTGATTACCATATAAGTGTGGGATCCACAAATGCTTGTTGAAATAATAAACCTAAGTAATCACCAATGTATGTCAAAAATTTGTGTATGGATTTAGCTGGACAAATATACTGACAATCATTGTGGCAGCATTCCCTGATCGTCAAAATCAATGTGTGCTACATAACAGATCTAACATGATTTATAGTTAGTGCTCCTGACTCTTAGATGAAGAAGACTCTGTGATTGGTAAATATAACATTCTCTGTATCTATGTATATATGAAAGGTCCTAAATGATTATTTTTATGCCTGTATGATTCCATAAGAATCTTTCTAGAGAAGATGAAAATGCTTGAAGCTGTTCTGCTCAGGGGGAGAAATCATTTAAGGAATGTTAAAATGTTTTCAACCCACCTCGAATGAAAAATACAAAAAGATGTCTTAATTTAGTTTGGTTAAAGTTTTTCTTAGCTTTAGTTATGTTTGTATCGAGTCGATGTCGGACTATGTGACAAGGGGAAATCTGTGAATGTCACAAATTGAACCAAACATTATCTGATAAAACGCTATTTCTGAAATGTTAAAAAGATCACGTCTGAGGTTATTAAATGGGTAAAAGGATCACGTCTGAGGTGATCAAACGGTTTTAAATTAAAAGGATCACGTCCGAGGTGATCAAATGGTTTTCAGTTAAAAGGATCACGTCTGAGGTGATCAAACGTTTTTATTTAAAAGGATCACGTCTGAGGTGATCAAAAGTTTTTAGTTAAAAGGATCATGTCTGATATGATCAATGGTCATAATGTTATATATCAAATTCAAATTTTTGAAAGGTTGGGACAAATGAAGTCAAAATCATAAGTATGGACCAATCGCACTATTAGACCATAAGTATGAACCAATCGCACTATTGGACCATAAGTATGAACCAATCGCACGAATGGACCATGAGTATGAGCCAATCACATGATTGGAC
>BJCO01639027.1:0-12477 GCA_018326465.1 Flaveria floridana | reverse complement strand
ATGAACAAATACTTGTCAGCATTTGTTCTTGGTCATCCGCATTGACAAATGCGGATAGCCGACACTTGTTCTTTTTCTTCTTATGCAGACTTCTGTATCCGCATTTCTTCTTGGACTTGGGGAGATTTCCAGCAGAACAACCATCCACCTCTTGAATTGGCATGTATGATCCTTTCAGGGTCCAACAGACTTGTTTGGGCCAACATGGGTAAAGAGTTTGGGAAGAAAATCATATTGCTTGGTGATAATAGATGATTTTACTAGGTTCACTTGGGTTCTCTTTTTAGAAACTAAAGGTTAAATTGCTGATCTTAAAATCATTTATTATCAAAATTAAGAACCAATTTATCAAAAGGTTAAAATAATTAGATATGATAAGGGTATTAAATTAAAAAACCACACCCTTAATTCAGTTTGTGAATCCAAAGGTATTGGAAGGCAATATAGTGCTCCTAGAACTGCTCAGCAAAACATATTTGCTGAGAGGAGAAATAGGACACTTATTAAGGCTTCAAAAACCATGTTGTCTGACTCCAAACTGCCTATAACATTCTAGGCTAAAGCAGTCAGTACTGTATGCTATGTTCAAAATGGAGTGCTGATAGTCAAGACAAATAGAAAACCTCTTATGAATTATGGCATAAGTGAAGACCACTCACAGGGTTGCTTAGACCTTTTGAATGTCTTCTTAATACCATATATCATTGATGCGTGTGAAAAGTATATATATTTTGATAAAGGTATTTTCGCACAGATTCATTTTTAATTGATTATTTATAATACTAAACTACACACACAAAAGGCAAGTGCACCTATCATGAGGTAATATAGTGATGGTAAGAACCGAGTATCAATCCGTGGACACACCTAGCCTACTCCACAACCTAAATGAATGACTACAAGATTTGATTTTTGTTTAGGAAAATAATAAGTTGCATTGATGTAAATTAGGATTTTTAGGGTTTTAGAAATAGTAATAAAAATAAAGTAAATCGAGGTTGAAACTTTTATATTTAAAGTCAAGGGATAAAGGCTATCATCCTAATTAGATTACTCTTATGTAACTATGATGAAGTAGTGGTGTGATTGACGATATTGATTAAAGTAATTGTGTTAATGTTTATAAATGTGAGCTGGTGCGATTTCTCGTCTATACGCTCCGTAGTGACAGGGACCATGCCAGGTTGTGATTTACTGCTTAAGTCAAAGCCCTAGTAATGTAGGTAAATCTTTTGTGACCTTTTCGATATACGATTTCTGAATACATAACTTAATGTAAGAAGAGAGTTGATCAAGTTCCTTTTCAACATACCATTAATTTTAGAAAACCATAACAATTACTGTAAATTTCTCAGACTAATAGAAAGGAACCTGTAAATAATCAGAAAGTCAAGGTGATATGATTTCTAATAACCATCTCTAGTTAATTAGCCATAGATTTGTTACGAAGACCGGTTTCATGAATAAAAGTTGATCATATGTTTTTCAACCGTGTATGACATACATTCAAAATTACAAATCATTAGTTTATAACTTCCCTTTCAAATGTAGGTACTACCCATCGAAAGTTTTCCCAAGACCACCATAACATTAACACAATATAAATCACACCATCGTTTATCACAAATTACATAAGTTTCATCCAATTAGGATGATAATGAGAGTTTAGCTCATAATGAGCATGAACATAACAACACACAACATAGAAGATAGATATGAATTCATTGGTGAAATGAAACAATCAAATCGGTGATCCACAATGGATGATGTATAGATAATCCCGAGCTTCTTCCAAGTGTTTTATGCACCTCCCGACCCTCTAAATGGTCTTCAAGACTTGATTCCCGAGAGAATTCTGCAGAGTAACTCCCCACCAAAAGCTTTCCAAAATGGTGAACTTAGGTCTCTATTTATAGGCTTTTTGGAGTGTGTGCTTAATGAGGCACGACCCTATGCTTGGACTCGAAAGCTTGGATTTCTTCAATTTCTTGTCAAATATGCTTTTTCTGTCCATCTTGCCATTTTCAACACCTGAAAACACAATTTAACGATTTTAAGTACATAATCATCATTTCAAGGAAGATATTAAAGAACAATTGATGTGCTTTTGATAGGGTTTTTATGTATAATTTAGAGCACATCAAATATCCCCAGACTTGAACTTTGCTTGTCCTCAAGCAAAAATCACCTAAAATGATAATTCCACCAAAAACCAAATAAATCAAATGATAAATATGTCTTTCGGGAGATATGGAATTAAAAATTATTTCATCCAAATGTAAACATTTTAAGCATGTAGAGTGATATCCTAGCAAGTAATGGATTTATTAGTAGAGATTATAATCATGTAAAAATCCACACTTCTCACAAGATGTACTCATACTCGGCTAAATATATGAAGTCGTAATTACGGTTAAGTATGACTAATACTCTCAATTGCCTAGTATGAATACGTGTGAATCATATGCTTGTTAAGGGATCAAATCTCCAGCTACTTAGATATTTACTTGCATAAATCATTAGGTCCTTGATGGGTTGTAACTTGACTCGGGCTCGGGTATGGAATATATGGAAAAAGTGGGTAAGTGCTAAAGATGACGGTCTTGGCTTATTTTTCTAACATAACTACAAGGAAAGCAGTAAAAGGCTCCCTTTACAATAATTCAAGCTAGAAGGTATATGCTAACTTGAGGACTCGTTTAAGGTTAGATTGTCAAGACTATATTTTTCTTTCAAAAACCTTACTTCATCCTTCACCCGAAGATACATAAAGCTCTCCTTTCACAAGGATCGTTCGGCTTGAAGCCTAATAGCACCCAATCGGATCAGTTCTGTGTATTCGTATTGAGACTCGGTTTGGTTCTTTTTGCATTTTTCATTATGGGACCAATTTCCACAGTTTGGGCATCTTTCGTATCTTTTTGCCCGTCTCTTTATAGCGCTTTTTGAAATTCCATAAAATGGTGGAACTTGTTCCTTTTTTCGCCATTTCTTTCTTGTGTCGTACGTGAGATTGAAAATTTGTTCGTGGATATCCGGGGAAAGTCCCAGTTTTGCTTGATGAAGGCAACAAAGCAAATTAAAATCAAAAGAATGCATTCCAGTTCTTTTAGGTCTGCTTGTAAAAAACCAAATTTTTCTCTTTTTTTTATAAGCCAAAAACCTGTCTTTAATGAAAAACGGGTTTTGTTGAAGGCTTTTTGGTTAAGTGACTTGGTGGTTCAGGTGATCAAAAATAGAAACGTTTAAGTTCAACAGGGCTAACTAGGGTTGATGTTCAGGTAAGGAAAGTGAAAAGAAAATGGTTGGGGCTTCAAATGGTTAAGGTTTCCTAATGCCTAACTCATTTTTATATAGGAAATACTAATTAAGGTCTCAAAATGTATACACGAAGCAAGTTCTAATCACATGTATCATAAGATACCCTCAACTAAATCCAGAATGAAAGTAAAATCGCAAAAGCTGTTTAAGGCTCAAAAATAAACTCACATATGGATGGAATCGGGTAAAAGTGTTTCATTTTACATGATTGAATATTTTTACTAGATTATTGTCTTTAAGGATATCACAAAAAAAACATTTCCAATTTTTATTTGAATGTCATTTATTTACTTATTTATTTCCCGAAAACGTATATTTGTAATTTAGTTTATTAAAAATTGTTTGAATTTTTGGGTTTCGTGTCATAAAAATTAATGGTTAAGTGATTTTTTTATAATAATTTTACTTTTTTTATTAGCAAAGTATCAAATGTGTATGTAAATTAACCCCATCCCCATACTTAAAATTCACATTGTCCCCAATGTGATCAACAATATAAAACAAGGAATGGTAACGAGATACTCCCCTAAAAATGATGAAGTCGACTCATGTCTTAAATTGTGAGAATCCTCGGGATCACCTGAAATATCATCTATTTATTAAAAACATTAAAATCCTAAACATACAAAATAAATAAAATGACATAAATTAAAAAATAGATTGGCATAAAACAACTGTTCCCGGCCCTGAAAGTGATACAGTTTTCAAGGGGTTTGTGGTGGGATATCCCCCCACTCATGATACATTCGGTTTCTGATATACGTGACATCATTGCTCAGGTCATCTACTTGGGAGTGCAAATTTTTGACTTGGTTGAAGGCTTGTTGTACGTATTGGAATGATCTCCTTGCGTGGTTGCTGGTGGTTTGAATTGCTTCATAAAGGTCTAACATGGTCGGGACTTCTCCAGCGTGTGAACTAGAAGTCCCTACTTCTTCTTGCAGTGGTGGCATATCAAGGTCCATGATGATTTCCTCGGGATCCACTAGGTCCCAAATTTGTCCCAAACTCTCCATAAACCTTGGCTGTCCATTTGGTAGGGTTGTTATCATATACATACTTATGCAAATGCTTAATTCCAACAATCCTGGCATCACTCCTTCAGTCCCCTCCGTGTTACACCTATTGCTCTCGTACAGGTTCAGAATCCAGCTTTCTCCAAACATGGGTGTCGAAGCACCTACAGTTGCATTCCTGGAAAAAAGATTACAAAACAAATACCCAATGTTGCATGGCAGTTAATTCATAATACAATACAAAATAAATAAGTCCCTCAAGCTAACAACTCCCTCCCTTTGACCATGAGTTGTTATCGAATGGCTAAGCAACCGATGTATGTATCGTTGTAGCGGGTCTCGAATCTGAATGCTTTTGGTTTTACTCGAGTTGAACACCCCTACTCCAATTCTCTCCCAAAATGCTTTTCTCATGGCACCACTTTTTGTGTCCCTACTCTCCTCGTCTGGAAATATGTGGTATGCTAGCATTCCTGATATTGCTTCCTCCTCCATTTCCTGTTATGTATATATGCCAAGATAGACACCAAACAAGGCGATGGATGGTTTTCGCCAACGCCCACCTAGTCTGAATGAAACTGCCTCATCATCCTATGGGTTGGAGTCTTTCAAGTTAAATCTGAAAGATGCTAAAAATTCAAGAGTTAGTTCATAAATAGAAGGTTTGTTTTGTGAAAACAAACGTTTCCATTGAATACTCAATAAATTGTTATATTTTTTGAGCTGTCCGACAACCACCAACGTTTTTTTATCGGCTTGCAAATGTGACTTTTCAGCCCTTTGTAAGAGTCTTTGCAACCGGTCATGACACCATCTTTCACGATTTCGTCCGAATTGAAAATATGGATGGTTCATGATCCTGAAATTTTGACAAGTCAGTTAAAATATACAAAACAGATTTTTAGAATAGTTCACTTATTTTAGGGACAAAAATGGGTTTCAAGAGACATGGCACCCTTTTTTTATGAAACTCATGTTTAAAAACAGTTAACACGTTTGATTTTCAAGAAAAATTTTATTAAACATAGGGGTGTGGTTAACATTTTGAGGTATGAAATTTCAACTCGAGCAGGCGTGGTTTTGTTTGTAAACCTTTGATTAAGCATGGGTTTAACAATTTCTTGCTTGAAAAACTAAAGATTTCACATGTATCATTTAATCATGTTAATAATTCAAGATACTCAAATATATATAGATATACATATATTTATATATACATATATATACATATATATACATATATATATACATATATATATATATATATATGTATATATATAGTGTTTAATCACTACGTGCTTGGCACTTAAATTCTTGTAACTTGAATATGCTTAACAATGATTCAACCATAAATTATGAGGATAGTCTTGTTAACAATGAAAAGAAAAACACACTAACAACTAACTAAACATGGTAATTAACTACTAAACAACTCCAAAGATGAACATGAATAAGAAGGTTTAAAGTATTCATCATTCCATGAACTTTGAATTACAAGGTTTACATATAACTTGTTAGGATTTCAGTAGCTTAGAGACCTAATCACCCGACTACACGTAAATGACCATCATTATGCTAGGAATTAGTAACACTAACATTGTTGAACAATTTCCCCTTGAAGGATTAGAAGAACTCTTGAAATAAGAAAGAAAAAAATGGAGAAAATGATGAAAAGAGGAATGAATATGGGTTGTTCCAGGAATGCATCCGGCTTTTATCAATGGAAATTGATGGGGAACAAGACAAATGGCTGCAACAAGTCAGAATGTGTCATTTTATGTCGAGCACGGGGGCGTGCCCATGTAGGCAGGGGGGCGTGCTCCCTTTGTGCTGCCCGGTTTCAGTCTTTTGTTAGACCTTTTTTCAGTTTCACGCGTTACGTAATTTATCCGGTTAAGTTTTATCACATACAAATCATTAGATTAGCTATGAAAGTAGTCCTAGAGTTAATTCAAACGAGCCAAATGACAATTACATTTTCCTAGTTCCTATGGTTACATAATACGTTAAAAGCCGAGAATCTGAAACTGCAAAACCAGACTGCTTAACGCGCACTGGCGCACATAATACATCGCAAAATGCTTCTAAAAGAAGCCTTCACATATTTCGTGTGGAAGGTTCAGGATGGGATAGTGTGAAGTGCGGTTGCCTAGTTCCGCGAGCTGACGATTGATAGAGACGAGTTCCTCACCTATTTCCAGAACATTTTAGATAAGTTTAGCTAGGCGTTGAGATATGATGAGGTTCATCTCAGTCAATTGTTTGATCAGTTCATGTAGCTTGAAGAAGTATTCTTGTGTTGTTGGTTCTCATGTTTCAGACTTCTTTGTAGGATTCCAGCTAGAGCTTCCGTGACTTGATTCTTTAATCTTCTCAGGAGTTTTTAAGCAGAAATGAGTGTGATGAAAGCTTGGAACAAGTGTGGTATTTATACACAGGTCGTGAAAGTTGGTCACGGGGGCATGCTTAGCTAGGCATGACCTCGGGTTTGTTAGAAAACGTCTTAAATTCGACCTGCAACGTTCCAGAGTCGTCAGCAGAGATCGTGAAAAATTTTTGTCAGAGGCACAGGGGCGTGTTCCACGAGGAATGACACCGTGTTTGTGCTTAGGAGTCCTATAAAAAGTTAAAAATTTAAAGAAAATCTATGTACAGGTGTCATGTTTAAGTTTCGGGTCTTTAGCACGACCCTTCCCTACACTTAGTCTTCATCCGGGTGAAGGTGTAATTCCTCTAAGAAAATCTTGGTTGGTCCATTGTTATACTATATTAAACTATGTCCATTCACTTTGAAACTTAAACCATCGTGGTTGTCGATTTCGATGGCACCATTCGGAAACACGTTTTTAATAGTGTAAGGTCCAGACCAACGTGATTTCATCTTTCCAGGAAACAGATGTAAATGAGAGTTATACAGTAAGACACGTTCTCCCATATTAAATCTTTTAGTGTTCTTTAATCGAGAGTCATGGAATTTCATTGTCTTTTCCTTGTAAACCCTAGCATTTTCATATGCTTGTTCTCTCAGTTCCTCTAGTTCATGGATTTGTAGAAACCAATTTTTTCCTACAAGGCCTTGGTCTAGGTTTGCTGCTTTGAGTGCCCAATAGGCCTTGTGTTCTAGTTCCACAGGTAGATGACATGACTTCCCATAAATGAGTTTGAACGGTGTTATGCCAATAGGAGTCTTATAGGCTGTCCGAAAAGCCCATAATGCATCATCTAGCTTGGTAGACCAATCCTTGTGATTTTGTCCTACGGTCTTCTTCAGGATTCGTTTGGTACCTCGATTAGTGACTTCAGCTTGCCCATTCGCTTGTGGATGATAAGCAGTTGTAAAGCGAAGGTTCACTCCATTACGAGCCATTGCTATCTCGAGCTGGTTGTTACAGAATTGGGTTCCTCGATCACTAATTAAAGCTTTAGGGGTACCAAAATGAGAGAATAACTTCTTAAGGAATCTAACAATGTTTCTTGCATCATTGGTAGGTAGGGCTTGAGCTTCGGCCCATTTTGAGACATAATCAACTGCTACCAAGATGTAACGATTGCCAAATGACACCGGGAATGGCCCCATGAAATCAATACCCTATACATCAAATACTTCGCATACTTGAATGAGTTTCTGAGGCATCTCACCACGTGTTGAGATGTTGGTTGCTCTTTGACATGCATCACAGGTGCGAACCATGTTGTGAGCATACCTGAAGATTGTGGGCCAATAAAATCCAGAGTCGAAGACCTTCTTGGCTGGTAGGATTGCTCCATGGTGTCCTCATGTGGGACCTTCATGACAGTGCCTTAAAATCTGTTTCGCTTCACTTCCATATACGCATCTTCGGATAAGTTGGTCTGCACCAATTCTGAATAGATACGGGTCTTCCCAATAGTAATGCTTAATATCAGTAAAGAATTTCTTCTTTTTCTAATAAGTCATTCCTTTGAGTAGAATCCTCCTTGCTAAGTAGTTCACGAAATCGGCAAACCAAGGATGTTCATCGATTGAGGATTGGATGTTCACAAGGAATTCGTGAGGAAAATTATCATTTATTTTGAATTCCTTGGTTTGTAAAAGACTTGAATCTTCAAGACGCGAGAGATGATCAGCTGCCAGATTTTCCGCTCCTTTCTTCTCGCGAATTTCAATGTTGTATTCTTGAAGAAGAAGTATCCACCTAATCAATCTTGGCTTTGCATCTTGTTTACTAAACAGATAATGAAGGGTTGCATGATCGGTGTAAACGATTGTTTTTGAAAGGATCAGATACGAGCGGAATTTGTCATATGCGAAAACTACCGCAAGAAGCTATTTCTCGGTGGTGTAGGTTTCTTGTGCGTCGTTTAGGGTTTTGCTCGCATAGTGAATTGGGTGGAATTGCTAGTCTTTCCTTTGTCCTAACCCGGCTCCTACCGCAAAATCGCTTGCGTCGCACATGAGTTCAAATGGTAGTGTCCAATCAGGGAAACCATGATTGGAGCGGTGACCAGTCTCTTTTTTAGAAAAACGAATGCACTGATGCACTCATTGGAAAACACAAATTGTGCATCTTTCTCAAGAAGTTAAGTCATTGGTCATGCAATTTTTGGGAAGTCTTTGATGAAATAACGGTAAAATCCTGTGTGACCTAGGAAGCTTCTAATTTTCTTCACGGTTGTGGGACGCGGAAGTTTGGAAATAGTGTCGCTTTGGCTTGATCGACTTCGAGCTCTGCTCAAGAGATCTTTTCTCCTAACACTATTCCTTCAGTGACCATGAAGTGGCACATTTCCCAATTGAAAACAAGGTTAGAATCTTCATATCTAACCAACATCTTTTCTAGGTTTTCAAGACATTGTTCAAATGAGTTTCCAAAGACGGAGAAATCATCCATGAAAACTTCTATTGAGTGTTCGATCATGTCGTGAAAAATTGCTACCATGCATCTTTGAAATGTAGCAGGGGCATTACACAATCCAAAAGGCATTCGCCGAAAAGCAAAAGTGCCATATGGACAAGTGAATGTTGTTTTCTCTTGATCTTTGGGAGCAATGGGAATTTGGAAATATCATGAGAAACCATCGAGGAAACAATAGGACATTTTTCCAGATAGTCTCTTGAGCATTTGGTCGATGAAAGGCAGAGGAAAGTGATCCTTCCTTGTGGCATCATTTAGTTTGCAATAGTCGATGCAAACTCTCCATCCTGTAACTGTACAAGTTGGAATGAGCTCATTCTTCTTATTAGTTACAACAGTTATTCCTCCTTTCTTTGGAACAACTTGGACGGGACTGACCCAAGACGAATCAGAAATAGGGTAAATCAAACCGACATCTAACAGTTTGATTACTTCTTTCTTCACCACCTCTTGTATGCTCGGATTTAAATGTTTTTGAGGTTGAATGACGGATTTAAAATTTTTCTCCATCAATATTTTATGAGTGAAAAAGGATGGATTGATTCCATTGATGTTCATGATTTTCGATACAACTGCTCGCTTATGTGCCTTGAGCAACTTATTCTTCTCATCATTCGATAAGGCGGATGAGATTATGATAGGAAGTTGAGATGTGTTTTCAAGAAAAGCGTATTCAAGATGAGACGGAAGTTCTTTGAGCTCTAAAGCCGGAGGGTCTTCGATAGAAGTTTGGCTTTCTGTTCTAGTTCTTGTTCGATGATCTCAAATGCTTCTTGATAAGAAGATGTTTCATCAACTTCTAGTTCTAAAAAGATTTGATTTTCACAGATGGGTTCAGTGGTTTGAAATTCTATTAATTGAGTGTTGCAAGCTTCAATTTGACGAGTGTTCTTTAAATGACAGCTTATGATTGAACGCAAACATCAATATAATAGAGTGAGTCATCATGATGTTAAGGATGTTTCATGGATTGTCCTATGTCGAATGTCACCTCCTCCTCATCCACTCGGAGCGTTAGTTTTCCGGTGCAAACATCGATGAGAGCTCGAGCAGTTGCTAAGAAAGGTCGACCTAGGATAAGAGGAACATTCTTATCCTCATCCATGTCAAGGATCACAAAATCAACGGGAAATACGCATTTGTTGATTTTAACTAAGTGACTTTCAATGATTCCCCTCGGATATTTAACAGAATGGTCCTCTAATTGGATGCTCATACGGGTAGGTCTACGTTCACCTAAGTTTAGCTTTTCAAAAACCGCATAAGGCATAAGGTTAATGCGGCACCTAAATCAGCTAACGCATTGCTGGCAGAAAGATTTCCTATTAGGCAAGGTATGGTGAAACTCCCTGGATCAGTCATCTTTTGAGGTAGTTTGTTTTGAAGAACTCCTGAGCATTCCTCATTTAAAACTACGTGTGATAACTCTTCTAGTTTCTTTTTGCTTAACAATGCACCCTTTAAAAACTTGGCATATTTTGGCATTTGGGCTAAGGCTTCCACCAAGGGCAGATTGATGTGAAGTAGCTTGAACTACACCAGGAATTTTCCATATTGTGCCTCCATTTGTTGTTGTCTCAAACGGTCGGGATATGATAGGGTGGTGGTAGCACGTATTTCTTTATGGGTTCTTCAACAATAGCGGGTTGCTTTTGCTTGTCACTTGCATTACTTGGAGTTTCGAGTTCCGTTTCTTTAAGAATAGGATGTAATGAAGGCGCATCACCTTGCGTGGTTTTACCACTCCTTGTGGTGATAGCTTTGACTTAAGCATTAGGGTTTGTGACAGTGTTACTAGGCAAAGCACCTTGGGGTCTTGCAGATAGTTGTTGTGCTATCTGACCTACTTGGTTTTCAATGGTTTGCAATGATGCTTTGTTGCTTTTGATGTCAGCCTTGTTTCTTTGGAATCTCCTTATTCTTCGATCAGATTTCCGGATGTATTTATCTATGGCTTGTGTGGTTATCAATAATTGCTGCAATAGGTCTTCCATTGATGATTCTCCACGGTCTTGGTTACTACTGCTTGGACCTTGGTATAGTGGTTTCTGTTGTTGGTAATGTGGCCTGTGGTTGAATCCAGATGATGATTGGTTGTTACCAGCCTCTCTGTAATTCGAGTTACTTCTCCAATTTGAGTTGTTGTTATATGCGTTGTTTGGGCCTCCTACGTAGTCAACATCTTCAACCATCATAATGCCTTGTGGGCATTCATTGGTCTTGTGTTAATTTCCGCATGTGTTGCATCGTGTTGGAGTCTTCTTTAGTTCGGGTTGCAATTATTCGAATCTTTTGGTTAGGGCTTCTAATTGGGCTGTAATCAGTGTTTCAGAGTCTACTTGATGAATGCCTTTAGAACTGAGTTTGTTTCTTAAGGGATTATATACAAACCTCTTCTTAGCTGCTTTTTCTAGGGCTTGGTATGCCTCTGTTGGCGTGACACTTCCAAAATCTCCTCCCGCACTTTGGTCTACAGCTTGTTTGTAAGCTCCGCTGATTCCATCATAGAAAGTTTGCCACTGCAGCCATAGATCAAGTCCATGATGTAGGCATCTCCAAAGGAGACCTTTGTATCTCTCCCAAGTTGCGTGTAATGATTGGTCATCGTCTTGGCGAAAGCTTATGATGATGCTTCTCAATTTGGCAGTGCGATCGGGTGGAAAGTATTTCAACAGGAAGTGTTCAGCCGTTTCTTCCCATGTGGTTATGGAAGTAGGCGGAAGTGAATCAAGCCAGTCAATGGCTCAACCGCAAAGTGAAAATGAAAAAAGCCTTAGTTTAATAGCATCGTCTGAACAGTTATTGATTTTGAAGGTGCATAGATTCGAAGGAATCGTGAGATGTTAGCATTAGGGTCCTCATCTTGCAATCCATGAAACTGAATAGAGTTTTCTACGATTTGGATAATACTTGACTTAATCTCGAAATTGTTGGCCGCTATTGCTGGTTGGACAGCACTAGACTCGTAACCACTGATTGACGGTGTGGCATTGTGTGTCATATTCATTTCCACGTCTTGGTTAGCCATGTCTTCTTCAGAGGGTGTATCTTTTGAAATGTCTTCTTCGATGATTGTTGTTGTTTACTGTGGTCTTTCGCGTAATCTTTGTCGGAAAAGTCGTTCGGGTTCCAAAAGAGGCGATCAAGTTCAGGACTAGACGAGTCGGACATACATTAACTTAAGGAAGCATAAACTAACTAAGGCTTAGAATGAATTAGGAAATTGTAACTAAACTAACTAAAGC
>BJCO01638907.1:0-18709 GCA_018326465.1 Flaveria floridana | reverse complement strand
ATGAATCCCCAATCATGACACAATGAACCTTTACAAAAGACACATTATAAGCAGCTTTCATGACACAATGAACCTTCACAAAAGACACATTATAAGCAGCTTTCATGACACAATGAATCCCCAAAACATGACACAATGCACCTTCACAAAGAGATGACACAAAGATAGATTTTGACACAATCATACTTGCTTGACACAATGAACCTCTAAACCTGACACAATCAGTATAAATAGTATCATATAACTCACGTAATATTTATAAAATATGTTCAACAACAAATTGATAATGTCCAGACTAATCTAATAGTATAGATACAATGACAATACAAAAGACACAATGATGATACCTATGACACAATGATGATACCTATGACACAATGATGATACCTATGACACAATGATGATGTCAATCAATGACAAAATTCACAGAAGTCATACAGTATAGACACAACGATGATCAAAACGACAAAATTACGGTGCGAAAATTAACATATTATTTCAATTACAGTATATAATCGTCCTCATACGTACCAAACTGATCATCTCTCGTCGACATCGCTGAACTAATTAATGTAAAGCAATCTTCAACGATTGAAATTGAAAATTTGATTGTTTGAATCTTCAACGATTGATCAATTGAAAATTTCAACGATTCGATTGTTTAAATATTCAATGATAAATTGAAAATTCTGTTGGAAACCTCAATCGTATAGAAACAGTCGATATATGGCACACCTTCATCTTAATAAATTACACTTCCTAAAATACCCCTCCTTCTATTTTTAAAAATATGTCACATGTCACTCCCTGATTGCTTCTCACACTTTTTACATAATATTGACTTTGTATTTGAACCGGACACATATAATATTTAGTTAAATTATAATGATGAAAATAGAAACTACACTCTAAATGGTATTAGATTTCTAACAAAAGCAAGCGCACATATAGGAATGACTCACCTACTTTGTACCATACAAACAAAATCAAAGATAACATAACGAAACGTATGAGATTAGCAAGCAAGATCGCGGTAGGAGTTTGCGATAATGGGAACTCTAAGTTGGGTCCGACCATCATGATCTCGACTAATCAACCCATAAAACTTAAACTTAAACACGTCCTCATAATCAACTTAACTATATTGGTTGAACATTCAGTAATTACAAGTTTAGGTTTATCAATTTGGGTGTCAAAGAAGTTTCATGAGTTTTACAGTCGCGGATAATTGAAACCAGATCTTCTGAGTTAATTGGGCCCACGAGGTTGTGCTGTTTATTGGGCTTAAGAGACTCACAAGCCCACCTTATATTTTTACTTCTATGGTTTTTACTTCTAATTAGAGTTGCAGGCTTGCAGCCCACATTCTATATGATGAAGCTGAAAGCTCATGTTTAAAAGCAAAGAAAAGCTCATTTGAACATAATGCTAGATTATTATTTTGTTAAATTTACATTTATGGTTTTTCAATTTGAAGTTACGCATTTTTTTTCTTCATTATATCATTAATATAAATCTTATATTAAAATTTTATTTTTTTTTTTGCTTCAAATTTAATAATTATTATTTGTATTAACAAGTTTTAAAAATGATAAGCATAACATAGGTTAGAAGATTAAGATGAAAGATAAAGGGTGTTCATATAGTGCCTTCAGGTGACACGAAATGATGAAGGTAACAGATGTATTACGCTGTATTGTTGTTAATTTTCATGAGAGTATATAACTTATTTTTATCTCAATGTCGTGTAGTTCGGTCTGACACATTCACATTAGGAACCTAAAATTCTTTTAAGAATAACACTTAAATTATCTATAATATAATAGACAATACCTGGACAATCCATGATAAATTATAACCTATAGGACTCAACCAATAACCATTTGGTGGAGTGAGAATATCACTCTAGCTCCTAACTATTTATCACTATAGAGCACCCTGTGAGACATCGATATAATGAGGGACCATTAGTCGCAAAGCCCGTAAACTTTGGAGTTGGTGTGAACATGAGTGGTGGTTGAATTACAGCCTGATATCTATGCACGATCCAAAGTATCTTGAGTGTATTATGTTTAAGATAGAAACATCCATTCTTTGTTATGAGTAGCAAAAATCCCAAAAAATATATGCAGGGTTTTACTATATGAATAGATATACATGTTAAGAATGCATATTTTTCTCATATTGAGCGTTTTTTTGTTATAAATTCATATAAATCGATTCTTAATTGTGGTTTATTTGAATTTTCTAGTTTTGAATGGTTATTTGATGATTGGAAAATAAAAAACACAGATATCAAGAAAAGCTTTTGGGTGTTAAGTAACTGTTGGCCGAGCTGCCCGAACCTGACTAGCGTATTATGTACTTGACACTTTCGGCATGGCCATAACACGCATCAGATCCCCTTTTCGCCTCATCTTCTTCTCCATTTCAACCAAGCTCGAGAATAAGTAGAGAAAAAAACCTAGTTCTCTCCGATACTAAGTTTGTTATTGAAGGATTTTTTTTAGGTTTGAAGCCAAGGTTAAGATCAAACACTACAAAGAAAGATTTAACACCATAAAACCCATCTTTACTCATTTTAGTTTAAAAAAACTTTAGATCTACTATGTTATTTTTTTCATTTCTATGAGTTTGGTTGTGGTTTTTGTAAGTCTTATAGGCTAAACATTCTTTATCACTTAGATTAGATGAATCTTAGCATATTTTATATTTTATCATATTATATGCAAACTTTAGTCATGATTATGTCAATGTTTATTACAAAGCTATGATACTCTTAAGTGATAATGTGTGCTTGTTTAACTTGTTAAAATATTGAATCTTATGGGTTGTTACAACAATATTATGTTGGAAAACTACAAGCGTTACAACATATATTCATGAATTACATACACTAGAATGTAGTTTATGGTAACTGATGATGAATGGTAAATGAGGGTTGAATATTTAGTAAAGTAGAACAAGTATGCATTCTTATACATGTGTTTGTAAACACCATTATGTTTGTTATGAATTCCTCTTAACTTTACATATGTGTGACTATACATAATGTGCAAATTTATGGTTCATGTATACGTATTAGGACATTAACAAATTTGGAATTTACATAGTTATTGTTACAGTACGTGAATTAAGATGGTTATCATGTGTGCATCGTTTTAGCTTTCCAAAGATTTGTGGGTTTTAGTAGCCTTGATGGGAGTCCAAACCATCTTTCACATTGGCTTAATAATATTATTGATTCTTCATAGCATAAATTTAGATTGCTATTGTGTGTTTATCATTCTAGATATACAAAGAGTTGTATAATTATATAACCTTTATAGGATTCTAATTTGCTTCTATGATTTATTTGTAAAAATGGTCTCACCATATGTTCATGCAAGTTGTTATTGTTTTGCTTAGCCGATTCAAAGTCTAAGTTATATTTTCCTTTGATTGATTATGTTCGCCTTTGTTTACTTATAAGTTAAATGTTTATTTTCATATTTGTCTACTTACTTTAATTAGATTAATTATTAGTTAATTTAGTTAATCACATTAATATTCAAAACTCATTATATTTTATCAGTTAAATAATGATAAAGACTTCGTATAAGAAGCTATTCTGTCTATGAATTGATACTTAGTTTTTACAATAAGTTATACTACTATCTGATAGATACACTTTTTATATTGTGGGTGTGGTTATCCATAAGTTGAAAATCATTTCATTAATTTAAAGCTTAAATATGTAAAATTCATTGTTGTATGTTAACAAACATCATGGGTTCAAGTCGCTAATGGAAAAACCTGAAACTCAGAAAAGTGCTAACGTGAGGGACATCTTAAGGTACCAACTCAACAAAGGAACTAGTAAGAAAAATATCATCCACAAAAATCAAGATAGTATATTCTATCTGTGTTGATATAGTATGTGTGTGTGTATGTGTGTGTATATATATATATAATGAATAGTCAAACCAAAATTTCTAAAAATCCAACAGTACCCATGTAAATGAGGAACTGTTGGTACCAAGCACAAGGTGCTTGTTTCAATGCATGAAAGGACTTATGGAGCTGAATTCTATATTAAGAGGGACAATTGTCCACAAACCTTAGACGTTGGTGCATATATAATGTATCGTTAAATGACCTATGAAGGGAATTGAAGTATTCTTGACATCTAGGTGATGAACATGCAATGATTGATATTACCAAACTAAGAACCATATAAATGGTGGCCAGTTTACTACAAGGCTAAACATCTCCCAATATGTTCAAAAATCAACTTGAATAATATAAAAAAAGAGCCGATGACAAATCCATTATAAAATAGCAGTTTTATTTGTTTATCTGGATTACAAGCATGACAAAGTGTGAATAGTTTACCTTTAGTACACAAATTAACCAAAAGACTCCAAAAGACTTGCAACAAAATCGCTGGAGTGACCTAACTGTTGATACTAAATAGTTTGACCTAAAGATAGTAAGCTGGGGGGGGGGGGGATATAATAAATGACATATAAAAATTCTTTTTTTTTTCTCTGGAGTGATGTGCCAAACGAGACACCATTGACCTATGGGCGACTAGGGGACATGTCTAATGGAGTTGAGTGCTGGTTTAAAGCTTGTATAAATTAGAAGCAATCATGGGACACAAAACTAGAAACATTTCATCAACAGGGCCACATAACAACTTAGAAGGTATGATCTTAAGTACTAAGCGGCTTCGTGTAGGTCGTAATTAGATCTAAAAAGAGAATAATTTCAGAAAGAGGGTGTTAATTTGGTCTTTGATGTCATTGGAAAAAAGAAACAAAGGGATAAAGTGTTTATGCAAAAAGAAACACAAAGACATTTATAACTTTGATACCATAACGACGTTATGTATATATCATGGTGTCCAATTAATGCCATCAATGTACATGGATATACATAGGGACAACTGATAACCTTAATGCTCAACTTTAATAGCTTACCACCAAGTTTAACCTTAAAATAAATAGATAGTTATTGCTTCCAATCTAATACGATTGATCAACAAAAGCACATCGACGACTAACCCCGATACATGAAATATGCAGACACCTATGTGGGTACGTGACCGGTTGTGAGATCAGTTTTAAACTATTTTATGTGTATTGGATGAGTATAGTATTAGGTTATACCTGATCCTATTACCTTAAACATACGTATTTGTTTATGTGAACCATACCTTCAGACATTTTATTATTAATTTTTTGTGCTTGAGTAATAGAATCATCTAATAATACACATTTTTTAGTTTATACAGTTTCTAATATCCTTAAGTAATATAATTATATAAAACTAAAACATTAATTAATTTGTTTGAACGTTTTTAACAAGCGAATGAATATAACCGATGCTCGATGAGCGGTACCACGTAAGTAACATAGATATAAACCAGACGAGTATAAGACCAGATACAAGCCACACTTTTGCAAACAAAAACATGACTGAATTACAAATACTTGTCCCAAACCTCTACTACACCAATCCTAATTGTCATCATAGTAAGGTCACATAGTGTCGTGGTCGGAGGAGGGTGGGAGAAACTCGGACCTGAGTGGGATACCACCTACCAATGTAGTGACACCCAATACCCATTAAACCTAATGAAAAATCCTTATGCATCACCAAACTTCACACCACCCTCATTGTTACTGTTTTGTAAAAAAAAGAAGGAAACAAGGATAATTAAGACGACACCCTATTAAACCAAATGAAACTCTAAAAATGAGAAAATATGACATAACACTGGTGTGTCACTTGATGAAAAACATAAAAAGCCATAACGACTGCTAGTGATCTAGTATAATAATAAGCAAGTTTTAATAGTGTTCTAATTAGATCGCTCATATTTTAATTTGTTTCAATCAAGTCATTAAAATTTTAATAGTGTTTCAATTAGGCTATTAATATTTTTAATTGTTCCAATCAGCTCACTATTATTTTAAAAGAGTTTTAGTTAAGACACTCATATTTTTTTAAAAATTTCAAAATAATTCACAAATTTTTTAAACAATTTGGTGTTTTTATAAATATTGTTAATTTTTTAAAACTTTTTGCAACTTATGAAAAACAAATTAGAATAATCTTAAAATTATAATAATCGGATTGGGTCAATAAATATTACAAGTAACGCTTTATAAGTGATAAATTAAAACAATATTAAATTTGATTATTAAATTTTACAAAATTATGCATTTCAAATTCTATCCGCTACTTTGGTCGTAAGGGGTAAATACGTCATTCCCAAATTTCTTCGAAACAAAACCCTAGCAGATGTGTTGACAACCTTGCTTTTCCAATAAAACCCTCTGCTTCACCCCCCATCCATCTCCGCAGCCGTAATCACTCCTTGCAGCAATGGTACTCTCAAACACACCATTAACCAACGAATTATCACTGATTCTCAGTTTACTTCATTCAATCTTTTGCTTTTGATGATGATCATGTTGAATGAAATGTATTGCAGGCATCAGAGAGGAAGCAAGCGAATCCAATGAGGGAGATCAAGGTTCAGAAGCTCGTGCTCAACATCTCCGTCGGTGAGAGCGGAGATCGTCTCACTCGCGCTGCAAAGGTCGATTTTTACACTCTTATTTGTGTTTTTTACGTGTGTTTGTACTTGGGTATGATGTTTTTTGTTTTCTTGTTTTGATTGATGGTGTTTAGGTTTTGGAGCAATTGAGTGGCCAGTCTCCAGTGTTTTCCAAGGGTATGAATTATGATACTGTTTTTCATTTTGCAGTCTTAACATTGCTCTTTTATTGCATTCTTTTGATTGTTTTGTGTTAAAGTTAGCTGATTTTTAATGATGAATTCCTTGTTTATTCTTTTTGTTGATTTTGATTTTGGGCTATTTACAGTTTGTGTTAGATGAAATCTTTTTATTTGGGTACTTTGTAAGAAACCAGATGCTACATTATTGTTTCTAGATGAGCTGATAATATCATCAAAGTTAATCATAATTTGTTGTCTAAAGCAGTAGATACTGTCATACAGATTCATTAAGTATCACTATTTCTATGACAAACCTTTCATTTGGTTATAATTAAGTTGGAATCAAGATGTGTCCATGGCTGTTTGTATGGACTGAAGAAAGCATGGACAAATGCCACCTTCATCTGAGTTGGAACCAAATTGTTAGAGGTTCAATTAATGAAGGTGAAATAAAGTTGTGCTGTTAGTTTAGTTCATTAGTTTTATGAAATACTGAATAAAAGAAATGAAATTAAAATAGAAGTACCACTACCTGGAAAGAGCTATTAAAAAACAAGAGTAGATACTTTGCATTCATTCATAAAGTTCTTATATTGAAGACAAATTTTCCATTCATTATGAATAAAGAAATTAACAGTGTTAATGACCGAAGGGATGATGCCCCTCTTCTGGAGGTACTGGGTTCAAGTCCCATAGTGGACATTGGTATAGTAATAAAAGTAGATAAGATTGTTGATAAGAGAAAACAATGTTAATTCACTGATAAGAAATCATTATAGGGAGAAGTTTTTGTTTTACTTTACATCACATCCTCTTTTCTTTATCTTATTCATTTTCAAACAAAAATTTCATATAACCTTTAATCAAATGCTAATTGGCTTTGTTGTTGCTGTCTTGATTTTGAAGAGGAAAGCAGAAGAGAGAGTTGGTTAGACCATTTTTTTTTCATCAAGGACCTTAATTTTACTTTAAGTACTATGAAAGTGCCGAATAGCTCAAGATACTTTGTTTTGGTTTACACTTTATATGATGGAATCTTGCAGAAACAGAAAGTAGCCTAAGCTCAAGAAGCTCACTTTCTAGATTTGTGTGTTCTTTACATTGTTCATAGAGTCATAGTACTATAACTGACTAAAGTTGTGTTAAATGAGATCTAGACCAACACTCGATCTTTGATTACACATTAAGTCTTTAATGATGGAAAGCTTCAAATATTAGGATATTTTTGGGTAAGATGGAGAACATGTGCTTCAGCGACAGATGATTTAACTATACTTATGATTTTTATTTGGTGTAAGTACATTGTGAGTTTGATTTTCTGCAAATGAAGCAGTGGGAACTGTGAAAAGATAAAGAAGAATAGTTTGATGAAAGTCAACTATTTTTCTCTTTAACAATTGTGTGATATTGACAGAACTGTGATTTTTGGTGGTGTTTGTTCTTTGGAAAGTATGCTGGGTCATTAGTCATGAAATTTAGAGATGAAAGTATTGGGTGTTACTTGTCAACTATCTGATGAAACTGCTACAATTTACATAAGGACAGTTAAACTTATATATTTGAAAAGATGGCAATTTGTTGTATATTTATGCTTATGTTGTTGTTTGGTTGCTACAGCAAGGTACACTGTGAGGTCATTTGGCATTAGGCGTAATGAAAAGATTGCATGCTACGTAACCGTTAGAGGAGACAAGGCAATGCAGCTTCTGGAGAGCGGGTTGAAGGTCAAGGAATACGAGCTGCTGAGACGCAACTTTAGTGACACTGGTTGCTTTGGATTTGGTATTCAGGAACATATTGATCTGGGTATCAAGTATGTCACTTTTTCTTTTGATTCAACATTATTAATGCTTCATATTTTACATTGATTATAGTTTTGATGATGACATTATTAATTGTAAAAATGTAATTTTTAATTGCAGGTATGATCCTTCCACTGGTATCTACGGTATGGACTTCTTCGTTGTTCTAGAACGCCCAGGTTACCGTGTTGGCCGTAGGCGCAGGTGCAAGGCTCGTGTTGGCATCCAACATAGAGTTACAAAAGAAGATGCAATGAAGTGGTTTCAGGTGAAATATGAAGGAGTAATTCTTAACAAGTCTCAACAAATTGGAGCATAATTTGAGGTGACTTAAATTTGTTATGTTTGCCAGATATTATATTTCTTTTTTTGCTGTCTTTTGTGCCTTTTAATCTTACTAGTAGTGAAAATATGGAACTTCCTCAGTTTTATGAGAAGACTTCTTTGAATTTGGTGTGATTTCTTTAAAATAGTGATTATCAATCTGCTTTAGTTAAATGATCGAAAATCAAGTAATAACGGGTTTGGGTGAAGAAGTATATGAGTTCATAAATGTGTAGATATGCAAAATGGTTTAAACTGTTCTACCGAGAAAACTATGGATACAATGATGTTTGGGTTTATAACCAATAGGTCTTACATGTGTAAATGAGCCGAGCTAAGTCTGAGCTTTCTTAAGTTTGGGCTCAGCTTATCTAAGTAAAGAGTTTGGGCTCGGTTTGTTTCAAGCTCTATTTTTGAAGCTAAGGTTCTGCTTGGGCTCATTGAGTTCATACTTCTCTTAACCTTTTTATTTATACACATGTTTAATTGAATTGACACTATAATTGTCTCAGTGGTTCATATATGGGTGTAATAACTTGTATAAAGTTAAATTTTGTAGAAATGGATCTTAATATTTCACATTTACTTGAATGGGTTGTACCGGAATTTAATGTTTGAGATAGTGATCCATGTTATTGTTGCTTGTAATGCGTCATAATGAGTGATAAATGGTTATAAGTTGTTCAAGGGTTGTTTGGTAGGCTCTTAATGATTCTGTTAAGATGTTACTTTTGATCGGTTAGAAGTAGCCAGATGGAGTATGTTTGGTTCGCTTAAAATACATATTTTAATAGTTTATGAAACATCTTGATGAGTACGTTTTAGAAACATACAAAGACATTAAAAGGCTATCTCTTCGTCAGGCCTCTTTTAGTTTGTTGTATTTGTTTGTAATGACTAAACTGGTCTTAAGGGGTTATTTTTGTCTAGAACGAGTCATTTTTATGTGAAGTGTTTTACCTTCGGTTATATTTGTTTGGGACTTGTTATGGCATGTTATAAGGATATGTTTTATGGGGTTTGGTTGAGAATAAAATACTATCACATTGCTTGGTTGAGAAAAATGTGTGTGCCACATAGCCCTGACCTGTTAAGTAGCACCAACGCTGTGAAGCGCCCTAAGGAGCAAGCCTCGCGCCTCAAATTTAACACGGGTGTAATGGTGGTGGTGGCACGGCTGGGTCGACCTGGCAAGCAATGGTGCTGGTGGGCGTGGTGGTAACAGGTAGTCTAACGAGTAATATTTGTATCATTGTATGCATTGTTTTATATCGAGTGATACTTGACTGTAGTTTATTATTACGGGGTTTAATGGGTTATAGTTATAGGGTTTTTAGTTTGGAGTTGTTATTTATAGCCTTTCATATTATGGAATCTTATTTAGATTAAGGTTGTTTAGGTGATATTATAAAATCTTTACTTAGATAACGCTAAAAGTTTCAGAAACGAGCAATATCAAATTCTCTATGAAAATCGCACAATAATTTGTATGAGGTATGATGCCTAAGATAACTAAATGAATTATTTTTATAGGGGTTAGATTGATACAATGAAATATTGCAATCTTTCATAAAATGATACATTAGTTTTAACTGTTGTCCACTAATAGTTATATTAGTAAAAACAATCTCTAGTAACCTTGTTATTATTGAAGATTTTTCCATCTATAGATTAGTTTTGCTATTATAGCTATAAGCTTTAATTGGTACTGACCAACATTTAATGAGGACGTATTATCAATTGATATTGACCTTCAATTTTACTAGTATACTTAAATGATAATATCAATTTCATGTTATTTTTTTGACAGCTTTGTAATTTTGAAGCAACTTTTAATGCATAACAAATAACAAAATAAAAAGTTTTTAAACTTAACCTTTACTAAAGCTAATTGGACCCATCAAGGGCTATTACCCCTTGGACCTTGCTTGCTATTAGGGGCATTGCCTCTAAAACTTTGTTTTCAATAGGTAGTTCCTTCTGAATGAGAAATTTGATTGCCATGACATAAAACTCTACATATTTGGTAAAACTCTACATATTTGGTATTTTTCCTAAAATTATAAATCAACACTCTAAATTTCTATGTGCGTCGTATAGTTCCATACGCGTCGTATAGGAGTGTTGTATAGCTCGTGTATAACCTCTCTAATAGCCCCTTGTATTTTTCTAGTAGTCAGTGTCGAAATTTGTTATATGCCTCGTATAGTCACATACGTGTCGTATAGGGGGTCATATAGGGTATATGAGGCGTATAGCTTGTCATACGAGGCGTATAGGAGGGTGTCGATTTATAATGTGAGTATTTGCATATTAGGACCCAAAAACCCTATGATTAAAATAGTTTGAACATTTATTGTATTACATGCGAATATTTCTTATAAGTTTAGGAAATAGTATTACTTCTTGAATTTATATAAATACTAGCATTACAAACCCGCGCTTTGCTGGCATTTAAAACCTTGTAAATATTAGCTTTTTATATTCTTTAACTAAAAAAATTAGACGCAAAGATCTATGTTCGGAATAAGACATTGCAGTCAAAACTGAAGTACACATCATTCATGGTGGCCGAAAAAAATGAAAATTATAATTGAGATGGTAGCAATGAAAGTGGTACATAACGGATACGACAACAGTCCATTTGATGCTGCCAAGCTGCAAGGGTATGTTTAATTGTCAACGTTACTCAATTTGAAAAGTGTCAAATTTTATGAACCCTTAAACTCAAGTAATTAATGTTAATAATTAATATATATTATAGCCACCACCATGATAAGAGGTAAGTTGAATTGGTTGGAGTTCGTTGAATAGTCGAGAAGAGTCACAAAGATCGGAGGACATGTGTGATAGGAAAATAACAAAGAATTTGTACAATACCTTTATGCATATGTACAACACTTTTATGCATAAAAGTGTTAGTATTTAGTATTATATAAATAACATAATTTTCTCTTATATGCCACTGTTCCTATTATCCACTATAAGTTTGGTATTTAAATTTAGAACAAAGCCAAAGTTTAAAGTATTAAATGCATTGAATGATACTGCATACATTTAATAGTACGTTGTAACCCTTTCTTAAGAACTTGTAAATACAAGTTAATAATTAGAATATACTAAATTTGGGTTCATTTGTAATTGGTCAACTTTTTTTTTCTCCTAACTTTAGAACCAGTTAGCCACCGATCTAACGACCGAAAAACCGTTCTTACTTGGTCCAAAACAGGTTCATCCCATCTCCAAAATATGTTGCAGTTCGTCCTTATTTGCTCCAAAAATGTACTGCTTATTCCGAAAGTTTGTCGTAGAACGGTATCTGTTTAAAAATCCGTTGCTATTTATTTAACAAATCATCGAGCATTTGGTCCAAAATGCCTCTGTGAACACGTCGCAATATGTTCCAAAAAGTTGTTGGAACAGGTTTATAGTGTTTCATGTATTGATTTAGAATCCAAATTTCTTTATTTAACTGCGTTTGTATACGAAGATGCATTTCAGTTTAGTATTTTCTCAAGGCATATAATTGCTTTAAATTAAGGAACTTAAGAACTTTGCTTTAAGTTTGAATACCCCTATAAATTAAATTAAACATGAAATTTGGTTGCAATCCGTTTGTAATAGAAAACTTTAATCAACACCAATTTATATGAAATTTTGCTACCAATTTTTAGACTAAGGTTGTTTATGAGTAAGCAGACGTTTGCTCGTGTTTGGCTCATCTACAAACCTAACCGAACTGATCGGCTCATTTACAAACAAACCAAAAATCAGAGAGCATTTTCTGAGCATTACTTCGAGCAAGAGACTATCGATTTTGACAGCCCTGGTGTCTAGTATGCCATTTGATTTAAGTTTGTAGAGAGACATAATAACAACGTTGAGTCTAAGTTTTTATGCTTTTATAGCATAATAATTTTCATGGATAACAATGTTATGATCAGTGATAAGACTGGAGCTGTGATTGATGAGGCAATGATCAAATGCCATTTTGCTTTAGATTTGGTTTACACTTAATCATTTAGTCGCTAACAGCTTTTGCTGCCATATTAGCGAAGAAATCACATAGTGACGATTATCGCAAAAAAAAATGACATCGCTATTTTAGCCATAGAAAATTTTGTTACGGGTCCTATCGTGGTTAGTTATGAATTTTTATTAAAGAGGTGTATTCAAAGACGCACGTTGTGCGAGTGTTATACGTGTAACGATAAACGGTTGGTACAAAAGAATTGGTTCAACAATTACGCAGGGCTTAGAATAGGCGTAACAAATACGTGGGGATCAAAATAGGTGCCTCGTTATGATTGCAAAGCTGAAACAATGCCAAGCCAAACAAAGAATACCTTTTTCAGATCATCATGGCTCCGTGGTAACTACAATGTAGAATTCAACAAAACCATAATGTTATACAGAGAGCAATAAACCCACAAAATCACTATTAATTTCATTTGCAAACTGAAAGTAGGACGGACACTCGTTCATCATCAACAACACGAATCTTTAGAGAAGATAAAACTCCATTTTCGAAGGCTCAAAAACAACAGCTCATTGTGGTTGCAAACAAATAGCTACCTCGCCAAACCAATGAACACATAATGTACGCTTTACTCGTCATCGCCTATCACCAACAAAGAGAATACCGTTGTTACCAATCACATGAAATCTTGCAAACCACTATTCATTCCGTTTGATAATAAAAGAGAGTGTATCATATAATACCCAACAACACAACGGGATCTGTAATTTTTTAGATCTATTTGTGATATGAAGTGGCTGTAAAACATGACAAACAACACGGTCAATAAACAAATAAAGCATAGTGGAGGTAATTTACAATGAACTTAATAGTTAAAGAAATCTAATTTGACTTCTCTAATAGTCAATCACTCATGATTTTTGTAATAGAAAATAGTATTGACTAAGGATTTAGGTTTTGATTTACGGTCTTCTATAATAGGGATGTTCAAATAACTCGGAGCTCAGAGATTGTTTGGAAAAGGCTCCAAAAATCTAGCTCGAAAGCAGTTTGTTACAAATCGAGACAACTCGGCTTGAAACTTTTACAAAACCAAGTCAGCTTGGTTCGGCTCATCTGAACTCGAGTCAGCTTGATTTTGGCTAGAATTGTTTAAATTTTAATTATGTGTACATATATAATTATTTATAAGTGGTGAATGCTTTTAGTTATTGTACTTATTCAAGGATAACAATAATTATATAAATTTTAGTTTATTCCCAATATAACCAAAATACTTAATAATTTATACCGATCACTTACAAAAACTAAGTTTACAATTGTTCAAATACCTAATGGCTTGAATCTCGTTTGAAATAAGCTCGAAAAAAGATAGCGTAATTCGGTTCGTGAGCCAACTCAACTCAGATCATTAGTATGCCAAGTTGAGTTTCGCTCGGTTAGGCTCGTTTACAAAACGAGCTAGATCGGTTCGACTTGTTACAAGCCAAACCGAGCCGAGCAAGTCCTAAGCGGCTCGACACAGCTCCTGAACAACCCTATTATACAATCTATGTTACTAACACATGAATATATTTAAATTTTTATCTTACTTTTGAATTTTGAACCTAAAAAACTTATATAATTAATTTTAATTTCAATGGGCTAGTGAGATTTTTTTTTGAAAACAATGGTGCCAGGAATTTTTTTAAAAAAGGGTATTTTGAAGAGAGATGATGACAAGAGGTAGATTCTTGTCGGATTCGCACATCAAGGGAACCCGCCCCTGCTATGGGCAGGTTCTATGCCTTGGTCAACGTGCCAGTCAAGCTGGTCTGCATTGTCACATCCGAGGAGAGACCTCGCCCTTGGCAGGGGCGAGTTCTCCTCAACACTGCCATCAAAGTCACATCGAGGACAGAACTCGGCCTTGGCAGGGGTGGGTTCTCCTCAACCTAAATTCACACCACACATTTAACCTACCCGATCACCTATAAAGCATCGACTTTAATTTTTGATATATTCAACACAACATTTTTGTATTCAATTCCTATAAATCATGCGGGTTCGATATTTGATATTCACATTTTCATATTCAATCACAATATTTAAAAAAAACTTAGTAATTATCATGTCTCGGCCTTATTTTTTATAAATATATTGAGGTGGTGATATTTCATTTGAAAATGGAAATATCATATGTGATGTTTCTACAAGAAGTTCAACCATTATTCTTCGTAATATAGTGTCATACGAAGAATTCATTGATTTAATTTATATTCATCTTCAGGTTCAAAAAAAGTATTATAATTTGAAATTAAAATTATACTACTCATATTGTGGTTTCTCTCAAAGCTCTGAAATTTTTAATGACTCAAGTCTAGAAGTCTTGTATTATTTGGGAGAAAATGTTGAAAATTCCCGAGGAAATGTTTACGTTATCATTGAGCCAACAATATTTGTGCAACAATCCAATTATATGGATCTCGTACGCGGTTTCTCTATATCAGAAGCACCCGATCCTTTAAGCAATTCTTATCATCAAGGCAATGTAAGATCACATGATTATAAAGCCGGTCCGTCAACCAATTCTCATCATCAAATCGTTGATGATAACGGAGGTTTTGATAAGTCAGATGATGGTACTTCAGAAAGCAGTGAAGATACTGAACTCATTCCATCACAAGAAGAATCCAGTGATAATGACAACAACAACTATGGAGTTTCAAACAATTATAATTCTGGTGTTAATCCAGGATCTTACGGGGAGGTGAATTATTCTGAAGATCCTCAGGAGTTAAGAGATTATGAAGCTGCTGATTTTGACGATGAAGACCATATGGATATATGGAATGAAGAGTCAAAAGAAATCCGTGTTGGCATGTACTTTAAATCGAAAGATGAAGTGATGCATGCAGTGCGGTTATGGAATCTTGCATGTAACAGAGAGGCTGTAGTAGTTGAAAGTAAACGTACAAGATGGAGAGCAAAGTGCTACAGCACTAGCCCTAATTACAACAATAATCTTCATAATGATCCTCCATGTACATGGTATGTTTATGCTTCCAAGAACCATGATCATCACATGTGGAGAATTTCAAGATGGGTGAATGCACACAACTGTTTTGGTACTGTTGTTGGTAACAAGAATATAAGTTTCAAATGCCAAGATATTGTTACCCATATTATTCATTTTATTCGTCAAGATATTGCTTTTCCATTCAAGCAAATTCAAGCACATTTAAAAGACACTTTGAATGTTGATGTTTCATATAATAAAGCCTGGCGAGCTAGAAAAGCTGCCATTGAGAATATTTATGGTAGCTGGGACAGTAAATTTGAACAATTACCTACGTACATCAACTCATTACAAGAGCAGAACCATGTTATTGTGGAATGGTTACATCATCCGACTGGTACATATGCTTATTACACATTTAAATATGTGTTTTGGGCATTCGGTCCAATAATTAAAGCATTCAGGTATTGTCAGCCGGTGATATATGTTGAAGACACTTTCTTGAAATGTTCCTATCGTGGTAAAATGTTAATTGCAGTTGTAAAAAATGCAAACAACTACGTAATGCCGGTTGCTTATGCAATTATAGATGAAGAGATGGTAGAAAGTTAGAGTTGGTTTTTCCAACAATTTTGGTCACACATTGCAGTTCACCACAATTTTATTAGTTCGGGAAAAAAATTATGTGTTATTTCTGATAGGCACAAAGGAATTATTCGTGCTATGAATACTCTTGAAGAATGAAAAAATAACGCTGTGCATCGATTTTGTCTCAGACATGTTCGAAGTAACCTCATGCAAAAGTTCAAGGTTTCAACCTTAAAAAGGCTATGTTGGTCTATTGGAAGCACCACCCAACAAAGGAAGTATAACTATTGTGTAAGTCAAATGACAAGCATCAATCCAGAAGTGTGGGAATATTTAAAAGCTATTAAAGAGAGTAAATGGATGCTTCTACATGATAAAAATCATCATCGTTGGGGTAACCTGACCACGAACATTTCCGAAAGCTTCAACAATACGTTGCGAGGTGTCAGGCTTATGCCAATAAAAGCTATTATTAATTGTACGTTCGAGAAAACAGTCGAACAGTTCAGAAAGCATACTGACGTCGCAGCCAACTGCAACATCGCGTTACCCCCTCGCATATGGGGTTTGTTTAATGCACGTGATATTAACTCGCAAGAGCATATCATAACCGAGTTTGATTACAGAGAGGCGAGATATAGAGTTCTGTCAAAGATCCAAACAAATGAAGCTGGTGGAAATGAATATACCGTGGAATACAAAAACAGAACTTGCACGTGTGGTAAATGGTAGATGCAAATATTACCGTGCTCACATGCAAATGCAGTTTGCCGCCATAGAGGTTAATCACCTCATAACATTGTTCATCAGGTTTATAGTACTGTTGTTTATAAAGAACAATATAACGGTCATTTTTACCCGCTTCGTCACATTGATTATTGGACGAACCCGGGTTGGAGGATAAAAGGCGATTCATCAAAAATCACCACGTCATGAGGTAGGAGATGCACGAGAAGGATACACAATGAGATGGATGTTCATCATCTAGATGCACCTGTTATACGTAGATGTTCAATATGTAGACAAACAAGTCATAACATGAATACTTGTCCAAACTCATATTCATGAGGAGATTGTTGTATATTAATTTTATTTGATGTTTAGTGATTATTATTGTTTAATATTATTATGTTTGTTTTATATTATAAAGTATAAATATTAAATATTTTATTCCAAAAACACTCCTATAAATACTACCACCCTTCTCCTAAAAAATCACCACATTTCACAACTTCCATTCCAAAAAACACCACATAACCCATAAAAATGACACACCGCCCTAGTAAAGAACCAGCTCATGAACTCCGATCGATGAGTTTAATTCTACAAAGGTTGAGACGGCCTAAGAAGCAACATGAATTATCTTCGTCAGAAAACAACCCGGTGCATACACCATTTTTAGTTGCAGATGAAGAAGAATCTAAGAAATGGTCAAAAGATGCTATTGACTTCTATAACAACGGGGATACACCATATTATGTTTCAGTTCTGTTTGGTGGTGAGTGGCTTGGGAAGGATTTTTGGGGTGCTTTATTAGGCTACGAACGCGACGGTCGTCTTTCTCCATTGGTAAAAATCTTATATATTTTTTAGTTAAATAATTTAGTTTTATATAATATTTATTAGATGCTAATACTTTATATCATAGCATATAGAAGGTTGGGTAAAACGGATGACGCGGATGGGACGTGAAAAGCTTGCGAAATTTGGACCATCAGGGTTGAATTGGACAATTTTACCACCTCAATTTCGGGATGAATTATGTGTGTGGGAAGATTTCAAGCCTGTCAAATATGAAAACGGATCTGATGAGTTGTACCCTTAATTTTGGGAGGTGTAATATGTTTATATTTTAATACTTATAAAAGCAGTAGAAGATTGGTTACTTATCAGAATTAACTTGCATACAATGGAGATCCTTCAGTATTGGTCAAATAACTTATATCATGAACTATATCATGAGTTACTTCTCCCTATTTTAGATTTTATTCCATGTAATTTTTACTGTCTGATGGAACAGATTGGTTACTGGAAAAAAAATTATACTGGACCATTTATTCATCGTGATAAAAGGGGTGACATGTCTTTTACAACTACTGAGGAGTACTTGCCTAAGGACGGGGGTGATCTTGGTGGTGATTCAGGGGTTTTTGTTTGTATGTTAATGCAAAAACTAGTTTAAGGAAAAACCTTAAGTATGGAGGGAGATTTTAAAGACACGTGTGCAAGATATCGACACTATATGGCAAAAGAGTTTTATCAGTATCGTTATGCATATAGTCACCC
>BJCO01638890.1:0-14831 GCA_018326465.1 Flaveria floridana | reverse complement strand
GAATGAACGAATAAAAGTAATGAACGGAAGGAATATAATGATTATGTATGAAATGGGATCCCTGTCACTCGACCTCAGTAATCATGGCTGTGTGCCATGAAGAGGGTAAAGTGTGACCGGATCTCGATAGAAGCAAAAGATAGAGAATGTATGAAAGTTAAAGAGAGATAATGAATGAATGACAGACAGAGAACGGATGAAAGTTAAAGATAAAGAATGAATGATGAAGATAATAATAATATTATCTACATGTACGTATGTTGGGTGATCGTATGTATGTAAGAACGGTTTTGAAGGAAAGTAAAGTATGTTTATTATAAAACTAGATCTCACTTAGCAACGCTGACTTTGATGTGTTTCCAGTTGGCAGGTATGTTGCTGAGGATGGCACGAGGCGACTACTCAGCTTCCGATGAGGCTGGCATCCATATTTTGACATGTCAATGTATTTTAAGAAGAAAACGAATGTTGTAAAGTTATGAAATGACATGTTTTAGTTATTAATGAAAATTTAAATTCCGCTGCAAAGTAAATGTACGTTTGAAATGTTTTCATGTGCGATGAATGACCAACTGTGAGGTGCCCGGGAACGGGGCCTTACAGGTGTCAAGTATAGAAGATATGGTTGTTTTCTTAGATCTACTCAAATTTATTAATGATACCACTGTCAATAAGCAACAAATCATGGACAAGTTCTATGGAATTGTCATGTGGTTTGTCAAATATGTGCTAAAGCAGCGTAGTTCTTTTCCACTAACTATTGAAGGGCAAAAGATTGATGTATATGCTCTTTATATGGGTGTTTACTTGAATGGTGGTAAGACCAGAGTGAGTCACAACAAGTTCTGGCCTTTAATAGCAGCAGATCTTGGGATTAACTCACAAAGTTACATTAAACTTGTTATGATTTACAACCAATATTTGGATCTCATGGTGTGGTATTATAAGAATATAAAGGAATGACAAATAGGCCCGAAGAGGATATACTTTGAAAGCGGGGAACCTTCAAAGGAAACGAGAACACTAGGGGTTGCAGGAACTGGAGCAGCAACAATGAATGAAGATAAGGTATTACCAGTGAGGAAAAGAAAGGTGAGTGATGTCCGTGACAGGCCTCCAGACTGTGGACCTGCTAAGAAGTAAAGCTCTAATGAAGATCTATAATGCCAACATTAGGGGAGCCATTGTTGGAGTATAATATTGGCATTATAATAGATGTTAATAAACTATGTAGGTCAAGTGTAATAGGATATAAAGTTCAAGGGTCTGTACGTATGTATTTGTAAATATAGTTAGTGCCGGTTAAGGATAATGTAACTGTAACTGTCGGTTGGTCTATAACCGTCAAAACAGACACCTATATAAACCCCTGTAATCTGTACATTTGTAATAGATGTGTGAATGCTTGGTACATAAATTCTTTGTTCATTTCTTTCACATATCCGTATGTGTGTATGAAGAGGCTGTGATAGCCTTCAATTGGTATCTAATTGGATACAGTGATAGCAGTTATGGAATAGACCCTGATTATGGTAAAGGCATAACTGGAATAGTTTTCTACTTCAATGATGCACCAATATCATGGGCAAGTCACAAGCAAGCAACAGACAAGCTTTCATCATGTGAATCAGAGTTTATTGCAGTAACCTCGGCAGCATGTCAAGGAATTTGGCTAAGGAGCTTATTAAGTGAACTAACAGGATGGCAACAAGACAAAATCATACTACGAGTAGACAACAAATCTCCTATACTACTTATGAAGAATCCAGTCTTCCATGGGAGAAGCAAACACATAGATACAAGATATCACTTCATACGAGAATGTGTGGAAGAAGAAAAGATAACTGTAGTGTAACACCCGGATATTTTCCTTGAAGCCGACGAAAGAAGAAAAAGAAATAAAGTCCAAAGTCGGGGGACCAAACTGGCCAAAATGGGAGAAAATTCGTAAAAGTGGGGGACTAAGAGGGGGAGGGCAGCCACACCCTCCCCACACTTGTGAAAACTCAGCAAAAAGAGAAAGAAGAGAGAAAGAAGAGAGAAAAGAGAGAAAAAGGTTGGTTCGGGTAGATTTGAGAGCTAAAATCGTCGTCTAGCGGGGGATCAAAGCTCTTCTTCTTCTTGTAGTTTTTGTGAGTTCTAGGACCCCTATTTTACTTGTTTTTAATAGATTTAGGGTTGGAACACATAGTAAACCCGTTTTTGTATGTGTGTGTGTTTGACCCATTTGGATGTGATTGCGTGTGATGCGTTTGGAGTTTCATTCTGGGCTTTTGTGTGCTTGAATGGTGTTATAGTATGCATTCCTAAGGTTTAGAAGGGTTGATTTAGGCTTAGAATGAGTTTGGATGAGCTTGGAGGTCGAAAATGGCAGATTGGGTTTGGGATGAACTGCATTCTGCATCAGCTAGGGCTAGGCGACCAATTGGAGGTCATTCGGCCGATTGAGGTACGATTGGAGTTCATCCACATGACCGGGGTCCAGTCGCACGACTGGGGTCCGGTCGCACGGGGGGTCATGCGACTGAGAGTCCATTCGTATAGGTGCTCAATCGCATAGTGTTCAACCGCATGAGGTCTATTCACATAGTGTTCACTCGCACGATTGAGGGTCTGTTCGCACGATTGGGTGTTCATCCGCATTGGAGTTCATCCGCAGTGGTCCATTCGCATGATGTTCAGTCGCATGGAGGCCATGCGACTGAAGGGTACCCATAATCCCAAATAGGGCTGGTGTACCCGAGGGAAAGCGTAGAATAGTCTCTGACTTTCGGGGGAAAGTGCGGATGTAAGTTTTGACGTGAAAGTTCCCGTAAGTTCAAGTAAAATAATTGTTGAGGTCTTAGAGGATATGTTGGGCATGATGATGTTGCATGTTTATGCATGATGTATGTTACGTATGTATGATGATGCCCTGTATGATGATGCTACTGTGTATGTTGATGTTCCGTATTATAGTGTATGTTTATCTTTCCCGTGACTTTACGTGTATGTTAAAGAACGAAATGAAAGTATTATGTAACGTAAAGTGAAAGAGAATGAAAAGAGGAACGTAATGAATGATTGCATGCATTAATGAATAAATGAACGAATGAAAGGCTTGCAAGCAAAAGTATGAGGTGAGCGACCCTGCTGTCGCAACAGACTCGAAAGGGACACGCCATTGAAAGGTGTTAGCCCAACGGTGTGTGGGTTCGCTTCCCCGGGAGGATGCACATCGGGGTATTTCTTTGTGATTGACCATTTGTATAGAACTATTGCTGCATACCTTAGGTACTGTGACCAGGGGTGCGATGCACTGTTATAGAAGGTCTTGATAGGCCTAGGTCCAGCACCACGAAACAGAAAGGTATTGCATATGGCAATGGTTCACCTAGAATATACCTTAGGTACTGTGACCAGAGGTGCGATGCACCGTTATAGAAGGTCTATGATAGGCCTAGGTCCAGCACCATTAAACAGAAAGGTATTGTATATAGTAAAGGTACACCTAGACTTTACCCTAGATACTGTGGCCAGAGGTACAATGCACCGTTATAGGTCTATGCTAGGCCTAGGTCCAGTACCATGAACAGAAGGGTAAAGTTTATGGTTTGATGGAAAGAAATGATGAAAAGATAAAAGAATGTGAAAGTTAAAGACGTACGATGAATTAACGGAAGCTAAAGAATGAATGAATGAATGATGAAGATAATAATGATATTATCTATGTGTACGTATGATGTGTGATCGTATGAAAGTAAGGGAACGGTTTTAACGAAAAAAAAGTATGTTTTATTATAAAACTATAACTCACTCAGCAACGCTGACTTTTTATGTGTTTCCAGTTGGCAGGTAGTGTTGCTGAGGATGGCACGGGGCGGCTACTCAGCTCTTATGGATGACATTCTTTTGTATAATGTTTTTGCACTATAATACGAACAAAAGATGTTTTGTAATGAATGTTGTATTAACTTGCAAAAACATTTATATTGAAAAGAAAAGTTATTTCACTGATTCCGCTGCAATGTTTATTAAAGTTAATGAAATTATATGTTTTAAGAGCAATGAATGGCCAGCTGTAAGCGTCCCGGGAACGGGGTCTTACATGTAGAATATGTCAGTGGCTCGCTACAAAATGCAGATATTCTAACTAAAGCATTACCAAGGAAGAAGTTTGATAAAATGAGAAACTTGCTAGGAGTCACAAGTGTTGAAACATGTTAAATTTAAGGGGGAGATTATTGGATTAAATTTAACTATCGACCCAATAATCTCAAGTGAACCTTAGACCCACTAGATTAACTATTAACACCGTTAGTTAGTTATGGTGGTTATGTTAACACCGTTAGTAGTTACCGTTAAATTATGTGTATAAATACTCTAGATAATTCTCATTTGTACAATATGTTTTTACATAATCATAATATCATTCTTTGTTCTTGGCATACGATCTTACATATCATCTATCATATATCAAACCCTACAGCATACTTATGATATAACTCTACGTAGAGGTGCAAAGACTATCAACTCACTGCATCCGTAAGTCCTGCTTTCAACTTTTCTTAATTGCATTTATATAAATTTGATTTTGTGGCTAACAAACGGGTCAGTAGTAAGCATTTTTTATTATTTAACCCATTACATTGTCTTATTGGGTCAGGAGAAGCACATTTTGAGAAACTTGGGGAAGCACATTTTGAGAAATTTGGGTTTAAGTTAGCCGTAAGCATAAGGCAATATATGTATGGGTATGTTCTGCTTGCAGTTTTTACTCTTTCGATTTTTAGTTTAGTGTTGTTAACCCTTAGATAAATACAAATGCTTATGTGCTGGATTAATTTGAATGATTATAGGTTTGCAAAGGAAAGAAGTGAAAAAGAATTAAATCGTCAAACTTTCAAGATTTGTATTTTGTGGCAAACTACAATTTAGGTGATAAGGATGAACTCCGGAAAGAATGGTCGATTTTTATGTCAAACTATAATTTTCGGAATTCGAGAAGAATTCTCGAATTCTCTGGCAAACTAAAAATTTAGGTGAAATTTTGTATCAAAATATTAGTTTTTGAAATATTGTATGAAATTAGTTCTTATTGACTTTATAATGTTTCTAGTATTTATAACATGTATTGATTTGCTCTCTATGTATTTTATTTTGTATTATTAGATATTTGTTATTAATTTTTATTAATGTGAAAATTAGTAATTCTATAAAATATATATATATATATTTTTTAAAAATGCTGAAAACATGACACGCTTTTTTAACACACAAATACACATCATCTCATTTATGACAGGGCATTGCTGTTGTGTGTCATAAATGTGTGTTATAAATGCGTGTTATAATCAAATGACATATAAATGCATGTCATCTTATTTTATGACATAGCCTTCCCCACACGCTTCAGCATGTCATTCACCCATTATGATAGGTATTGTGCGTCATCAAAGGTCTAGTTTCTAATAGTGCTCCATCATTTTTAATTTTAACGTGAAGAAAACGATAACAAAGTTCGAAAGGCAGAAGACAGGGATCAAAGTTTAACGTGGAGAAAACGATATCATACTTATTCATCTCTTGCTTTCTACAGTCCTGTGAACTCTAGCCATTTTTATTGTGGAGGAAACGATTAAAGAAATAATGGAAGGTTTTCCACTTATTCATCGGTGGAGTGAGTTAATACTTATCTTATTAAATGTGAGTTTCGTCTTTAGTTTTAAACATTACTCATAAATATGTTTTTGTAAAATATACATGAGTTATTTAATAATTAAATTACCTAATGGGGTGAAAAATTTATATTAAGTTATATTTATATTTTATATAAAATTTATCGAACTTTAGTTTCGAGCAAATTATAAAAAAAAAAGAAAACAAACCTTAAATATTCAAATAGTTAGCAAATAACCTAAAATACCTATCTACTAGCTTTAGTAACATTTTTATTACACAGATCGAATAAATAAAATAAATTTAATTATGAAAAGATATTTAAAAATAAGATATACAATTTCACTATGATTTTGATTTTTGACTGATTTCACTATAATCTTAAATTGAAATGTTGTAATGTTAGTATGCAATTTTAGGTTTGTTTACATCAACTTGATTGTTGGGACATTAAGGTTCTAATTATTAGCTACGCAAATTTAGTATCCGGTCAACCCTAGTTGACCGAGTAGTTATTTTAGATAAATATTAGTTTTACATTATATTTGTTATGTATATCTCTTCCTTGTATATCTCATAGTTAGTTGTGCTTTCACCTTGTATAACTACATAATCAAATCAATGAAATCAGCCAAGAGAGTTTACCAATTTACATGGTATCAGAGCCTCGCTCTATACCAATCCATCTTCTCCTTGGCTTCGGTCGGCCCTAAGCCACAGAAAAACCCTGTTTTTCAGTTGTCTGCCATGGCCGACACAAACCCACCAAAACAACCTGCTGCATCAGCCTCGACAAGATCACAGCCTACCTCGGCCACCTCTCCCCTTCATCCCGTCTATACCGTCACAAACATTCAACACAAAATACGTGTTCTTGATGGTACCAAAGTCTCCTATTCTACCTAGGTCAATTTGTTTACGCTTCATGCTCAAGGCTACGACGTACTCGACCATATTGATGGTACGAAACCCCATCCGATGGATCATCCTAACTACCTACAGTGGTCTAAAATAGATGTTGTGATACTCTAATAGATCTATGGCATTCTGGTTGATGACTTATTAGTTCGTGTTATTCAATCCAAGTCCACGACTTTCGAGGCGTGGACTCGTATTCGGAACATATTTCTGAATAATAAAGGCTCTCGCGCAGCAGCCCTCGAACACGAATTTACTAATCTCACCCTAAAGGCCATGCCATCGTTGGAAGCTTATTGTCAACGTATCAAAGAACTCGCCGATCAGCTATAAGACGTGGACAACTCGGTCACTGATCAGCGCCTAGTCCTTCAACTCGTCTGCGGTCTTCCCCTGGAATATGACGCCACTGCATCTTATATCAATCAGACTGTTCCCACCTGGGAAACAGCCTGCTCTATGGTCTAATTGGAGCATCACCGCCAATCGGCTAGGGCATCACCAGACTAGACACCCTCGGCTCCCCTTGCTACCACCATCTCCATTGATCCTCCGACACCCCGCCTCCAGGACTCGCAGCATCAACAGTCTCATCGCCCTTCCAATCGCCGACCATCGGCTCCCACCCGCAACAATCACCCTCCACCACCAAACCGGCCTGGTCCAACGAATACTCGCCCATCCTAGGCAGCTATCCAATGGCCCAACCCCTACACCTATTGGGTTGTTCCCTCTTGCCCTTACCCCACTCAAGCAGGATGGGCCGCACCCTGGACACCTCGGCCCAACAACAACTCCCGGGCCCAACAGCCTCCTTCTAGGTCCGCCCAGGCCTACTTCACTAAAGTTGATCCATTGTAGCCCACTGATCTTGCCGTGGCCTTTCACGCTATGTCGATGGACACTGGAAATTCGGATGACCCATGGTACATGGACATTGGTGCCTCCTTTCATCTGACATCTGACCAAGGTAAAATCTCAGTTCCATCTCAGTTTTGTTCTATTAAATCTATCTTTGTTGGGAATGGACAACGCATGTCGGATCTCGGATTAGGTGGCACCAGTTTACCCCACCCATCCATACCGATCCACCTTAACCGTATCTTATACACTCCCAACATCATCAAAAACCTTATTTATGTCCGTTAATTTACCATTGATAATAATGTATTTGTTGAATTTGACCCACATGGTTTTTCCATCAAGGATTTTCAGGATGGGAGGATCCTAAGCAGGCATAATATCACCGGTCAACTCTACCCATCATTTCTCCCAATAAAGCAACCGCCTTTGTGGCATTGTTCGAGTCATCTACTGGTTTTTGGCATCCTCGGCTTGGTCATCCCGGCCAACTCGTCCTGAATTTTTTGTCCTCTGGTAATTTGATTTCTTGTAATAAAAAGTCTATTATTTCGTTTATCACTCTTGCCAAATTGCAAAACATAAACGATTGGCTTTTGATTTATTGTCTTTGGTTACTATTTTACCTTTTGATATCGTGCATTGTGATTTGTGGACATCACTAATTCCTAGCAAAGAGGGATACAAATATTATATGATTTTAATTGAAGATTTTTCCCACTATACGTGGATATACCCGTTAAAATTCAAATCAGAAACCTTCGGAAAATACACTCAATTTCAAAAAAACATACACACCCAATTTAACCCATACATTAAAAGTTTCCAATGTGATAAAGGTGGTGAGTTTGATAACCTCAATTTTAAATCCTATGCCACCACCCATGGACTATAATTTCGATTTTCCTGTCCACACACTTCCTAATAAAACGGAAAGGCGGAACCCATGATACGCCGTCTCAACGAGATCATGCTCTCTCTTTTAAATCATGCGTCCCTGCCCCCACACTTTTGGGTCGAGGCTCTCCATGCCTTGGTGTACCTACACAACATTCTTCCATCCAAACTATTACAATACCACACGCCTACATCCATACTTTACCATAAACAACCCTCATACTCCCGTCTTTGTGTTTTTGGTTGTGCTTGTTACCCTAATCTCTTGGCCACCAGACATCACAAGCTTGCCCCACGATCTACTTTGTGTGTTTTTCTTGGCTACCCCACCGATTTTGAGGCTATCGGTGCCTCGAATTATCATCCGGTAGGATTATTTTGTCTCACCATGTCACATTTGATGAGACATCTTTCCCTTACGCCTCACAACCTCTCCCCACCACCGATTACTCTATGTTTGATCCGAATCCTTCCCCTCTCTTATTCCAAACACCACCTTTCACCCCAACTCCACCCAAACCCTCCACCACTCCAACACACCTACCCACCCAACCCCCTATCACCCGTACCTACTCTAGGAGTCCCCTCCACATCCTAAAGTTGCTTCGACCAACCCACCGCAGCCCCCACCTCCAACCCAAACCCCTCCACCCAACACCACACCACCTTCCCCTCCATCCCAAACCCCTCCACCCAACACCACACCACCTTCCCCTCCATCCCATACTACAACCTTCCTACCCTCCTGCCACTCCTTCACGCTCACTCCTCCCACAAAAACCCCTCCTCCATCTAACCCCAACCCTCCTCCTTCCTAACCGCCCCCTCCTATGACCCACACCAATCCCATGACCACACGATCTCGTGATGGCACCCTGCCACCACGGTACCCGCTAAACCTCCACACCACCATTTCACCCCCTCTCTCACCTTTATCAAAATCCCACCTCATTTCCCTCTTCGACCCAAACTGGCATGCAGCCATGAATGATGAATATAGGGCGTTAATAGCTAATGAAACTTGGGAATTGGTACCAAGACCTACCGACGGTCATATTATCAAATGTATGTGGCTTTTTCGTCATAAATTTAATGAGGATGGGTCCTTACAGAGATACAAAGCTAGATTGGTTGTGAATGGAAAAGGTCAACAAGTGAGCATTGAAAGTGACACCACTTTTAGCCCGATGGTCAAACCTACCACTATTCGGATGGCCCTCACCCTTGCTATCTCCAAATCTTAGCCGATTCTCCAACTAGACGTAAAGAATGCATTCTTACACGGTGACCTCCAAGAAACTGTTTACATGTTCCAACCACCTTGATTTGTTGACTCTACCAAGCCCAAGCACGTCTGCTGACTCAAAAAATCATTATACGGGCTGAAACAGGCACCACGTGCGTGGTACCACCGATTTTGCCACTTATTTATCCAAATGTGGTTTCCAAAGCACCACAAGTGATTCCTCACTATTTGTTTTCAATCAAGGCTGTCGTATGGCGTATCTATTATTATATGTTGATGATATAATACTAATCGCTTCCGATGACAGGTTATTACAGCAAATTATCTCATCTTTGTCTCGGGAATTTGCAATGACAGATCTGGGCAAACTTCATCATTTTTTGGGCATCAATGTCAAATCTCACAACGGTGGGTTATTTTTGTCATAAGAATCCTATGCATCAGATATACTTGCTCGCACCAATATGACAGATTGCAAGCCTACTCTACACCCACTAACACTGATTCCAAACTTAGTGCTTGTTCGGGTGCCCCACTTGCGGATGGAACATTATATCGTAGCCTCGTCGGGGCTCTAAAATATCTCACCTTTACTCGCCCAAATATAGCATATGCTGTCCAACAAGTTTGCCTCTTTATACATGATCCCCGTGAGCCTCATTTTGTGTTTCTCAAGTGGATACTACGGTATTTTAAGGATACATTAAATCACGGCTTTCATATCACCCCTTCCAGACCCACTACTCTCACAGCATATTCAGACGCCGATTGGGGGGTGCCTAGACTCTTGACGCTCAACCTCCGGCTACTGTGTGTTTCTAGGCGATACTCTTATCTCTTGGTCACCCAAACGACAGGCTGTCATCTGACGATCTAGTACTGAGGCTAAATATCGAGGAGTCACAAATACAGTTGCCGAGACTAGCTGGCTGCGAAATCTGCTTCTCGAGTTGCATGCTCCGGTTCGCACGGCCACCATAGTCTATTGTGATAATATGTCGGCAGTATACTTGACTGAGAATCTAGTTCATCACCAAAGGACCAAACATGTTAAGATTGACATTAACTTGTCCGCGAAAAAGTTCGTATCTGTGTCGTTCGGGTGCTTCACATCCCTGCAGATTATCAATATGCAGACATCTTTACCAAGGGCCTTCCTCGCTCCCTGTTTCAACATTTTAAATCTAGTTTGGGCATACGACCTGCTTCATCTCCAACTACGGGGGCCTATTAGCTACGCAAGTTTAGTATCCGGTCAACCCTAGTTGACCGAATAGTTATTTTAGATAAATATTAGTTTTGTATTATATTTGTCATGTATATCTCTTCCTTGTATATCTCCTAGTTAGTTGTGCTTCCACCTTATATAAATACATAATCATATCAATGAAATCAACCAAGAAAGTTTACCAATTTACGCTATTTTTGTTTAAACTGACAGTAAATTGTATAATATGTTTACAAAACAGAGTTTTTGCCACCACACATTTGGTCGTAAAATGGTAGCAATTGCTCTATTGTGACTATTTTGCCACTAAAATCGCGGTGGGAAAAACGATGGTGGCAGTTGCCATGTTGCCACCAATTTACGACCACTAACATAGTTTGTGACCTGGTTGTAGTAACCACAAAAAACATGTCTAAAATATCACGACCGTCTCTATTCGTAGGTATTTTTGCTACGATTTTGCCACCAATATTTTACCACCATTTTGGGACCACTAGAAACTAATTATAGGCACAATTTTGCTACTAGGATACTAATAATTGCTACCATTTTATGATTGGGATTTTGCCACCAAATTGAGACCACGTGGCCAGTGATCGAAACAACTAAGAATGTCATTTTGGGTACCGGTTTTGGCCAGTAATTTTAAGTTAAAAACATGGATAACTATAAAATTTACCTAATCATAGAAATTTCCAAATTATATAAAACATTCCCAAAACATTACAAGCCAAAACCATCAAATAACCTAAATTATTATAATATAATAAATATTCATCAAGTCAAAATAAAGTGTTAATAGCCTATCTTTGATCCAGATTTTTTAACATATCTTCAATGTTTGTTATCTTTTTGAGCATATCCTCTTTCTCCACGTTGTGTTTTTCATTATCAGTCACCAACTCTGAAATAATCCCCTTTAACCTTTCTTTCTCTTCTTCTTTTTCCTTGACAAACTCCTTGATAACATCGTAATACTTTTTAATCTATAAAACAACCAATGCATAAATACAAAAATTTAGAATAATAAAAAATGATAACGGGTCAAGTCGGGTTGTTGAGTTAATATGATATATAAATGCTAAATTTCAAACTTTTTCACTAGCCAATTCAATTACTTAAAACTAAAGAATCATATCTAACTACTTACTTTATTTTCCCATCAATTGAATTGGTATAAGAATTTCATAGTACTTCAAAAAATACTACATGTTTTTCATAACCATATCCAAACACTAAATTACTCCAAACTATAAGAATAAACATACCTCGGAATCTTGTCTACCATGTACATGTGGGTCACTAACATTGTTTAACCCCGTACACTTTTCCTCTATTCTTCCCCTAGCAGCTCGTGACCATAAATCGTTGTCAAATTCGGCATGTTCGCTACCTTCTTTTGCATACTTCTCCACAAGATATCCTTCATATTTAACCTATCGGTATAAACATGTAATTATATTATTTTAATTTCATTGTTTAAAAGCTTTTTTCCTTTTGAGATATATTATTTGGATTCAATAAATACACTTACCCAAGTCTCCTTTGCCCTTTTTAACTGGTCCAGATTTTCTTCTTCCACATTCCCTTCCAAATCAAAGTTTGAATCCAACAAATGGCTACGACTTAGATACCTATCCAACGACCTACTTCCTTTACTGCAATATGATTGCTTCCACGTCTCATGAGGTGTTAGTTCATGCCCAAGCATTTTAGCCTATGAGGGTAGAATTTAGTAGTTAATAAAATTGTAATATTGACCATGTATATATACTAAAAAAGGTTAATTGACATTTTTACTGCTTTGCATTTTGCAGTCACATAGGTTTGAGATCCAAGTGTATGTTTTCCTCCGATTGATTTACTTCTAATATCTATTCTTTTGAGATTTGCTTTCTATTCAGGTGTGTTCTAAATATCAATCATTTGTTTTCATGTCTCACTTCTTATCCATGGTGGTTTAAAGTCAATAAGAACGGATATATCATCCCCAACTTCTAAATCCTTTTCTCTTGCTCTTGCTTTGGCCTCATTTTTTACCCTACATAACAAATCAGGAAATTTACTAGCGATGCATTTCTCCCGCCACTTATAAATTTGTGTACTCACATTTCTCCTCCTACTGAAAATAACACTACAAAAAAAGCTTTTAATAAATGCGCAAAATTGTCTAATAAGTTTTATGAATTTTGTCTAAGTACACAAACATAAACACACACACACATTAAAATGCTCAAATAACCATGTCTTCTCCTCATTAGGAACATCTCTCCAACAATCCCATGGACCGTTCCACAAAGCCTTTAAGATTACTCTAATAATTCAAGTAGATGCCTATTGGTTACTAAATCTACAAAATGAAATCATTGAATACAAAACCACATTAGTAATATTTTTCTGTCTACATAAAAATACAATATTAATATATAGCTACTTATTCCCCTTCTTCAATCCAAATCCACTAACGGTTCATCAGTTCGGGTACTTGGACATGGGAAGCACGTCCACGTCTCGTTAGAGCAGCATGTAAAGTAGACTCGTTATCGTCACTACCATTAATGGCAAAAGAAATATCGGCATCCTGATGTGTATGTGATTGTAATGCAATGGTATCATTACTACCTATACCACTATTTTGCCTAACACCTTGATCCCCAACTTTACCACCATCTTGACCAAAACTACGATCACCAACTTGACCACTACCTAGACTTTAACCTACACTAGCACCTAGACCAACACCTCGACCACCAGCTTGAAAACTACCTTGACTACTTCCTCGACCAACACCTCGACCAACACCTCTACCACCAATTTGAACACTACCTTGACTACTTCCTTACCTAAAACCTTGAACTCCAGGTTGACTAATACCTTGCCTAACACCTAAACTAATAGCTTGATCACTTCCCCAACCACCAGCTTTATCACTACCTGTACCCATAGTACGTGCCATGATATCTACAACATAAACAAAATCATTAATACTTAAAAAAACAATAAATAAAAACTAGTTAGAATTATTTTAAATGTTACTATATTAACTAATTAGCTACAAAAATAATATATGTAAGAACAAATAAATTAAATATAATTAATAAACCTATCACTCTGATTCTTAGTCTTTAAAATCTTCTACTAAATATGTTTCTTCAAACTCTACTTCTTCATTATTATCATCATTCATATCTTCCACTTCTTCTAAGTTTCCATCCTCATGTGCAAAAGAAATTGGAAGAAGATCCTCTGTTGTTATGCATTCTATCCTTTTATTCTCTTGTAAAAGATGCTCTCCATTTGCATTAGCATCATGCTTCACTTTACTAACATTTTAGGCGAGTTCATAAACTCATCATGGGGTTGTTTTTACAATAGCTAACCAACCTTTTAATTCATTTGCTTTTAAAGGATATGATGTATAATACACTTGTTGTGATTGTGATGCTAGTATGAAAGGGTCGTCGACACATCCTATTGCTGTGGGTTTAACATCAACCATATGAGATTTAGGGTCCACCCTCAACCCCCTTACAGGATCAAACCAAGTACATTTGAACAAAACAACTACAACGCCCTATGGTGCTATGATATAAAGGATCATACATGCCAATTTAAGAGGTGGTTGATAGTTGTTCTACTAGTAAAATCCCACAAGTCCAAGAAGATATGCGGATGAAGAATAAAGCCTAAGTGTTGGCTATTTGAATTTGTCAATGCGGATGACCAATAGCATTTGTTCATCTGTATTAACAAATGCGGACAGTCTGAACAAATGTTGTTAAGTATTTGTTCTTCCGCATAAACTAATGCGGATACATAGAAGAAATGCTGACAAGTGTTTGCTCATCCGCATTTGTCAATGCGGATGACCAAACACTTAATGCTGAAGACAAAGAAGAAATGTTGATGAAGTCCAAGGCATCAGCATTAGTTAATGCGGATGTTCAAATACCAATGCTGATGAAGCCTTTTATACTTAGACTAGTATTTTGATAGTTCTCAGGGTAGTTTAGTCATTTTTTA
>BJCO01638888.1:0-10564 GCA_018326465.1 Flaveria floridana | reverse complement strand
TTTAATTGATGATATGATCATGCAATTAAATATTTACACCAATTTAGAAAATGGGTTTTCTAAATAAGTTGCATATGAGATGGGACAACTTATTAGGATATTTTGTTCAATGATATTATTTGTAATGTTATTTAAGTAAGTTGGATAACATCAGAAATTAATAAAAGGGAGTGTATGGACAATACAATTAAAAGGTTAATTGTATTCTCTAAGGATAAGACTAGTTAACCTTTTAATGTGTGAGATTTTAGGAGAGAAGCCAAATTAAACTCCCTTGGCAGTTCCCCCTTATGCATCTCATTGGACCAATTTTGCATAGAAAAGAGACATATTAACTAGTCTTGTCCACTTTCTCTTACACACACAATCTCATTTTTGCATGCAAGAACCAAAAATCTTTCTCTTTTCCCTCTCTTGTTACGGAACAAGACAACAGCATTGAAGCTCTTGGAGAACGATTTTGTGATCATTTTGGTGGTGTTCTTCCTAACAAGAAGGTGTCTTTCAAGAAGCTTTGGGGTAAACACACTTGAGGGCTTCTTCTTTGGAGTCTTGGCCAAGATTTGAGCATCCCAAATCTCTTTCTTTTGGATGGTTTTTGCTGCTGGAAGGAGGTAGCTTGACAGCCCTTTGTGGCTGTCATATTGTGTGCTTTTATGTATAGTATAGCATATATTCATAGCTTGATCATTCACATATTATGATCCTTTTGTTTGGGTATGTTTTTCCATCTTAAATGGTCACTAAAGAACATTATTTTCAGCTTATAAAATGGGTCTTATTAAGTTGTAACTCCGCTGTGTTTTTCAGAAAGTTTAAGTGGTTAAACTTGATTTTATGTTCTAACAAACCCGTCAAGAACAAGATTCAAGCAGCCAAAAGAAGTGCCGAGAAGGTGGCTAAGTCCAAAATGAAAATTGACCCAAGGCAAAAGGGTGTTTTCATCTCAGCTGGATTCCAAGTGGTTGGAAACTCAGATTCAGGATAGGAGTATAGTACCAGTACTCCCATCCAAATGAAGGATCTGATGCATAAAGGAAAAGCTGTGGACGAGGACAAGAAGACCAAGAAACAACAATCTACATATCCTACCAAAGGCAACACTGAATGCATAATATATGGTCTGCACAACACATGGCCAAGGATTGTTCTATAGTCCTGCAAGCACACATTATACAAACAGGGTGAGGAAAGGAGCAGCCAAGGAAGGTGTCACACTTGGATCACATAACCAGATCCAAAGGTTGAAGAAAGGAAAACAGTCTTCCGAAGCCAAGTTACCTTCAAAAGGAACATCTTCTTCCGAAAGGAAAGTAGCTTCGGAAGAGAAACCAAAAAGGATTTTGAAGAACGAGAAAGCACTTCTCAAACCTTCCGAAAAGAAGATTGCTTCGGAAGAGAATGGTCTGAAAGCTTCTTCTGAAGAGAAAGAAACTTCGGAAGAATGCTCTGCTATCCAAGCTTCATCAAGCTCATCTTCAATGATCAACCAAAGGATGGAATGGAAAATCAAAGAAGATGTTATAGCCCAGACCTCCTCTTCCCAAACTACTATTGAACCCCCATGCTTACACTTTGGTTCAATTGTGTTATCATCATTAGAAGAACCCAAGACCAACAAGGCTTGGGTTCCCAAAAAGAACTAACTATTTCACCTTTGTGCAGGGACATTCATATGATAAAAATGGAAACATTTGGATTGTGGATAGTGGATGCTCCCGACACATGACAGGGAACAGATCTCTTCTTCAATAATTTCAAAATTTTGATGGAGGTCCTGTTCAGTTTGGAGGTGAAGCCGGAGGATACATCTCTGGTAGAGGTAATGTGTCCAATGGTAAGTTAAAAGTTGACAAAGTACACTTTGTCAAACAGCTTGAACATAATCTCTTAAGTGTTTCTCAATTCCATGATCAAAAGCATCAAATGCTTTTTATAGAACATGAGTGCATTATCCTCAAACCTGGGATAACAATTCCTAAGGAATTGGTTCTTCTTAGATCTCCCAGGAAAGGGGATATGTACAAACTGGATATGAACAATGCTTACCCACTGGGTGAAGTATCATGCTTTATTTCCAAAGCAAATAGTGATGAGTCAACTCTTTGGCACAAAAGAATGTGTCATGTTAATTTTAAGACAATGAATAAATTGGCTAAGAATAACTTGGTACATGGTATGCCTAAAAAGGAATTTCTCTATAAAGACAACTGTGTTGCTTGTCTGAAAGGGAAGCAGCATAGGGCATCTCATAAACCCAAAGAAGTTAACTCTAGCACTACCCCATTACACTTATTGCACATGGATCTATTGTTCTTACAAGTATAATGAGCATTGGAAGTAAATCATATTGCTTTATGATACTTGATGATTTTACTAGATTTACTTGGGTATTCTTCTTAAGAACTAAGGATGAAACTGCTGAAACCTTAAAATCTTTTATTCTTAAGATAGAAAATCAAATTGATCACAAAGTAAAGATAATCAGAAGTGACCAAGGGACTGAGTTTAAGAATGAAGTTCTTGACTCATTCTATAGCTCAAAAGGGATTACCAGACAATATAGTGCTCCTAGAACTCCTCAACAGAATGGTGTTGCTGAGAGGAGGAACATGACACTTATTAAGGCTGCAAGAACCATGTCGGCTAATTCAAAGCTGCCTCTAACTTTCTGGGCATAGGCAGTCAGCACAGCATGCTATGTACAAAACATGGTTCTCATTGTTAAGCCCCATGGAAAGACCCCTTGTGAGTTATGGAGCAAGAGGCCACTGTTGATTGGGTTTCTAAGGTCCTTTGGCAGCAGATGCACCATACTTAATACAAGAGACAATTTGGCAAAATTCATTGAAAAGTCAGATGATGCTATCTTTGTTGGATATTCTTCAAGCTCCAAAGCTAATGGAGTATACAACATCAAGAATTAATAATTTGAGGAGTCATTCAATATGGTTGTAAATGAGCACACTCCTTGTGTTAAGGGAAATGGTCCGGACCATATGTTCAACTTAGAATTGTTTCCAAACTATTCTAAACAATCTTGTGAGAATGTTTCAGCTGGAACAGGAACTCAACGTGACTCTGATGGTGATCAAATGTTTGAGTTGCCCAGACCTATTCCAAGTTCTCCAAGAAGGAATGAAGAACAAGCTCCCACCACTGCAAGTCCTGAAAGTCTGAATCTCTCAGGAAATAATAGAGCTTCAACCAGTTGTCAACTGAATGAGCATCAAGTCACTTCAGATGACAACTCCATTTCTTAACACCAAGTTGATAAGGATAATTATCTAGAGGAACAGGTAACTGATGATGCTATCTTACAACAGAACACTTTTGATGATGTTACTCCTTCATTCAATCAATCTTTATTGAATGAAAGAGAAAATTCAGCTGGAAACAATGTTAATAATCCTAATATGAATCATTCAAATCTGGATCTATCTATGCAACTAGATGTTATTCCCAGAAAGATTCATAACACTCATTCAGCTGAAAAATCATTGGGGACATCTTAAAAGATGTGAGGACCAGAAGACAAACTCACAATGAGAATGTCTGCTTGTATTCATACTTTCTCTCTCAAATAGAACCTAAAAGGGTAGAAGAGGCTCTCAAGGACAACAATTGGGTTGAATCAATGCAAGAGAAATTGCTTATATTTAAAAGGCAAAAGGTGTGGAATCTGTGTCCACTACCACCTGGTCCAGTACCCATTGGTACAAAGTGGGTGTTCAGTATCAAAAGGGATGATAGAGGTTTAATTATCAAGAACAAAGCTAGACTTGTAGTTCAAGGATACACATATGAGGAAGGAATAGATTACACAGAAGTATTTGCACCTGTTGCAAGACTTGAGGTTGTAAGAATCTTTCTTGCTTTTACTGCATCTAAGAACTTCACAGTGTATCAACTTGATGTCAAATGTGCATTTTTGTATGGGAACATCGACAGAGAAGTCTATATGTGTCAACCACCTGGCTTTGAAGACCCACAACACCCGTACTATATGTGCAAACTAGATAAAGCTCTCTATGGGCTGCATCAGGCACCAAGGCTGTGGTATGAGATGTTGTCTCAATTTCCTCTGAAGAACGGCTACACCAGAGGCACCATAGACAAGACATTGTTCATAAGAAAATTAGGGAAGGACATGTTACTTGTTCAAGTCTATGTTGATGACATCATATTTGGTTCATCAAATGACCAAATGTGTAAGGACTTCGAAAGCATCATGAGAAAGAAGTTTGAAATGAGTTCCATAGGAAAGATGGATTTCTTTCTTGGAATTCAAGTGAGGCAGATGGAAGATGGCTTCTTCATAAATCAATCTAAATATGTCAAGGACATTTTAGAAAGATTGGAAATGAAAAACTGTAAGCCATCTAAGACACCTATGCAAAGAAATCATAATCTTTGTCCTAACTCCGAGGGGGAAGATACTGATCAACATCAGTACAGAGCAATCATTGGATCTCTAATGTATCTCACTTCAAGCAGACCTGATATCATATTTGCTACATGCATATGTGTAAGATATCAAGCTGCTCACAAGGTCTATCACCTTATCGCTGCGAAAAGGATACTTAGATACCTCAAAGGAGCTCCTAAACTGGGCCTTTGGTATCCTAAGAACAATGACTTCAACCTATATGGTTATACTGACAGTGATTATGGTGGTTGTAACATCAACAAGAAATCCACATCAGGAGGATGTCAATTTCTTGGTAGAAGGATCATCTCCTGGCAATGTAAGAAGCAATCATGTGTCTCTACATCAACTGCTAAGGCTGAATACATTGCTGCAGCTTGCTGCTATACTCAACTGCTATGGATTCAAAATCAGATGTTAGACTATGGCTTCAACTTCATGGAGACTCCCATTCATATATACAATAAGAATGCTATTTTAATAACCGAAAATCTAGTCAAGCACTCTAAAACAAATATATCGACATCAGGTATCATTTCATTAGAGATATTAATGAGAAAAAATCTGATCAAACTGGTCAAAGTTGATTCAAATGAACAATATTCTGATTTGTTCACCAAAGCTTTTGATGAACAAAGATTTAAGTATTTAATTACAGATATTGGGATGATAAATCTTGACTAATTATTTCATACCGAATGTTAAGTCAAATGAGTCTGTTTACATCTTATGCCCTGTTAAAAAAGATATTTTTTCAAAAATTTTAATATATAAACTCTTCCGAAGAGAAATTTACCCTGGAAAGATAAGTCTTACTCTTCTTTCGAAGGTAAATTCCTCTAATCCAGACAAAGAATTATGCTTCAGAAGAAAATTTGATCAAGGATCAACCTTCTTCCGAAAGAAATTTTTATACTTCTATGAAACCTCATATTCCCTTCGAAAGCAGAATAGTCTTTATGACAGATTTTGCTTCGGAAGCAAAATTTGGTTTCGAAAGATTGTTAGGAGAGAGAAACCTTAAAGTTCTCTCGGAAGCAGATATTGTCGGAAGAATACTTTAAATTTGTAACAGAAACATTTGGGTCCCACTCTATAAAAAAGTAAGATTTTGTAGAAGATTGTTGGAGTATTTTGAATAAAACATCCTTACCGCCTCTATCAAATCAAGCCGCATAGCATCATTTCACCTTATCGGTTTGATTTTTTACTCCATATTTAAAGGACTCCAACTCTCTTCTATACTTTCTTTACCACTTTCAAAACCCTAGCATACTGTTTTCACTGTAATCTTCAAGCTTGAATCTTTTCCTTCTCAAAATTCCAAAACAATGGCTCTAAACCCACAACATAACCAAGTTGATATCCTTTATTCATCTATAGATAGTGACTTTGCTTAAATCATCTAGTTCCTCACACATTCTATATACCTTCCCACTCTTACAATAAACCCTACCATCTACTCTAACCATATGTCTGATTTCTGGACAAATGGTCACAATGAAGTCTTTAACAATGAGAGGGTAATTCGTTCAAGAGTCTGTGTACAAGAGATAGTGGTAAGTGAAACCACTATCAGGGAGCATTTGGAGCTTCATGATGCTGGAGCTCCAACTGAGTTTCCAAAGCCTGATTTAGAAGACACCTATACTCAAATGGGATATGGAGGTGATGTTAGTTAGTCTACTGTCTACAAATTCAACTTCTCCTACAACTGGAAGTACTTACTACACATTGCCCTTCGTAGTCTGTCCAACAAATCAGGCGGTTGGGATAAAATCCCCTATGAACTAGGTTGTTTAGTTCATGGGTTGGTCAAAGGCCTGAGGTTCAACTATTCCAGGTTTGTTCTGAATAACCTGAGGGGAAATCTTATCAAGAATACATTCTACATGTATCCTTGGTTTATTCAGCACTTCATCAACTGTGAACTAGACCTAGATAAACTAGAATACAAAGATATTCTAATAGTTCCTCAAATACGGCTGGGTATCTTCTGAATACTGAAGAAGATATCCACCAACTTCACTGGAAGGTTCACTCCTCTGCTTCCAGGTTTGCTTGAGCCCATGGCTCCTACTGACATCCCTGTTAAACCACCAGGTGATGAACCCACACCATCAATCACCACTCCACTCCAAAAGGCATCCCTACCCATCAAACATTTTTACTAGATACGTCCTAAGCGAACCCTTTCTCAATCTACTCTGATTGAACAAGTCCCTTCTATTCATCCCAAAAAGGCTAGAGTGGCACACTTGGCTCCCACTCAGCCTGAGGGCCAACCTTCCCCTCCAATTGACATCAATATCAGTGTAGAGTCTCCTCAGTCTCAACCTGATGAGCCCATCACCCAAACCTCAAGCCCACAGGATGATTCACAATACTCTCTTGAGCAACCCAAAATGGACAACCATATCACTGACTATGAGTCATTAGATGTTGACCAAGGTCCCGGGTCATTAGGAATACCAACCATATCCTTCACTGACCTTTTAACCCAAACTGATGGCGATTTCATGTTTGCTCAAAGCTATGAAGTTGATCTACCAAACCTATATCTAGACCAACAGAGCCAAAGGAAGCCTTTGATCTCTGACCCACATCAGCAATCACTAACTGAGGTGAGTCCTACCGGTGTGCAGGGGACTCATGTAGGCTCAGCTGCCACTACTAAGAGTCTCTCATTGAGCTCTCAGGACAGTGGTAACATCAATGAGACTAAGTCTATGACAACTTTGCCCATTGACATCTCTGAAAGAGATATCCTTGAGCAAAGGTATCTAGGGTGTCAAGAAACCACTACTGGTGATGAGGATGTACATACTAGGTATGTTGTCTCATCTCCCCATGATTCTTCACATGAAGATGACGGAAGACTGAAACTCACCATTAAGTACCTGCTCTCTAAGGTCTCAGACCTTGAATTCAAGTTTAGGATCCTAGAAACCAGGTCTGCCACTCAGCAACTTGAGATTGAAGATCTCAAGGCAAAACTAGCTGAGACACAGATTGAGAAGTCTGTCAGGCATGTACCAACTCAAGTTTCTTTAAGTTCTTCCTCTAGCTCATCTACTTCTCAAGATGATGCTACCAAAAAGGGGAGAATGTATAAAAACAAGCTCATGAGGGACCTCAAATTTCTAAGGAACCTTAATCTTTGATAACTCTTACAAGTTTATCCTCCCTTTACCCTACACAAAAGCAATCATCCACTGTGTTCCCACAACCACCTCCTATGAGTTTTCAAATGGATCCAATGATGACTTTTACAACTTTATCCTCCCTTTACCCTACACAAAAGCAATCATCCACTATGTTCCCACAACCACCTCCTATGAGTTTTCAAGTGGATCCAAGAATGCTCATTAGGCTTCACAACTTTTTCACACAATTCCTAATGAGCTCCTCACTTGAACAACCATTCCCTGATGTTGCCATAACTTACTGTGGAGTAGAAGAGCTTCAAAGGCTCAGTGCACCACCTACCACTCAGGTGGAAGTTGGTCAACCTAAGGTCACTATGGAACCTGATATTCACTTCAAAGGGGAAATAGGGACTGATGACCCAACAACTACCTCAGTTGGGACAGGTGGTGCAACATTAGTTTCTTCTGAAGCAGAAATTTTAGCTGCGGAAGTAATTATTGAACTATCATCTTTGTCTGATGAACTGATTCTCACATAGGCCATTCTTGATCTAGCCTCTGGGGTGAACAGTGAGGACTTTATTACAACTCCTATTCTTTCACAAATGCCTCAAGATCAACCACAAACTTCTCAACCTCATCCTCAGTCCTCTCAACCTCAACCTTCAAAACTAGAATCACGAAAGGAAGTATCTCCTCATGATTACAAGGGTAAGAGGAAGATGTTTGATAAGGAGCTTCTTAAGGATGAGAGGCTAAACAAACTAAGAAGAAAGGGTAGACTTCCTACTGAAAAGTTGTTAGCTACAAGCAGCAAAGCATAGCAACATCTCAGGAGTCTATCAATGAAAAGAAGAGAGTGGAGGCAACCTAGCTGAGCTTATCAAATTAGGTGTAGCAAATGAAGAAATGCTACTACACCCACTTGATGAGCTTATCAAATTGGAAGAGGCAACCTTGCTGCAAAAAGAAAAGGAGGAAACAGCAAGGAGGGCCAAAGAGGAAAGGGAAAGAAAGATAAAGGAAGAAGCTGAGCTGAAGAAGAGGAAGGAGAGGATAGCCTTCCTATGCTCAAGAGGTTACTCTCAGGAGGAACTGAGTCCTCATGAGAATAAGATGATCCTGCTCCTTGTCAATAGAGAGCAGGAACAAATCAGTAAGGAGGAAAAGATAGCTGCCAGGGAGAAAGTAAAGGAGAGAAAGAAGAAATAGGAAGACGCAAAGCTTGCAGCTGCCAAGAAGGTAGGAGATAAACCCTGGATGAAGGCTTATCTCAAGTCACATGGCTTCACTGGCAGGCAAGTTCGGCCAATGTCAGAGAAGACCCTACAGCGACATGTTAGTGATATCAAAGCTGATATTCGCTTAGGAAGAAGGAAGGAGGTATCTCAAAAGATACAGAGGATGAAACCCAAACCAGAACCCAAACCACTACCCACAATAACTAAAACCATCACTGAGCCTATACCCTTCTCGTTCCCCATCAAAACCGAACCCATCACTAAACCATATAACCCTGAACCCACACCATCCACACTACCACCACAACCTTCCCCTGCCTCTCAAGAACCACCTTCACTACATATCCTACAACCCAAAACACAACCCAAAACCCAAACAATACCAACATCATCCTCTGAACCATCCAAAACTCCAACCATAGAAGAAATTGGGGAGATTAAAAGAAGACTCAACGACTGCTCAAAAGTGAGTAGCATTTCTTATAAGGGAGGGTTCATCACATTACAATACATTGATGGATCCTTAAGCACTCTCACAAGAAATGCCTTGCTAGATCTACCCTGAGAAACCCTACACCAATCACTTAATCTTCTTACCTAAAGCTTTGATACATTAAATGAAGAAGAGAAAAGGCTAAAAAGAAAATTAGTGAGCCTGCTGGACACTAAGAATGGGGGTAGACTACCAAACTTGCCCCTAATTCCTAGGAACACAATTGTCTAGTGGAGGTTTGATGAACCTTCTCACAACTTTGTTGTGGAGAGGGAGAATGGAGAGGTGAATAGGTTCAATGCCTCCTCTCTTCCACACTTAAGCAGATTTGATATCGCTGAGCTAGAAGAGACACCATTCACCAATCCCTCTAACTCCATGATAGCTGCTCACATCAAAAGATTCATTGACAGCCTTCATCTTGCCGAATTGAACAAAAGGCAAGAACTGAAGAGGAGTTAGAAGTTGAAGAAGGAAGTGTAGTTTTGGTAGCATCAGCCTAGGGGGAGTTTGTTGGATCTATTGAGGCTGATGCAACCAAAACAACACTTAGAACAAATCTGTACAAACTAAGAGAAGTCTTCCGAAGGTAATGTTGCAGCTTTCGAAGGAAATGCTGCAACTTCCAAAGCTTCTTGGTGATCTTCCAAAGAGCTTTTGAAGGAAGAACTCAGTCTTCCAAGACTTAGATGATCTCCTTCTGAAGTAGAACACTTATAAGAATGAGGACAAAGTCTACCGAAGACAAAACCTCAGAAGAAGCTGTGTCTTCCGAAGTATAAAATGGTTCAGAAGAACTTATTCTTCCGAAGCCATTTTACCTTCGAAAGAAACACAGTATGAACTAGTGGACAAAGCATGGCCTGACTGACACTTGCTGCCTACTCTGATCCTCTGTAAGATGCCTTCCACGTTCATGTGGTTGACCTTACTTTTGTCTACTGTTCACCATTCCTTAGTTAGTACAACTGCCACCTTTAGTTCATGACCAAAATGTAAGTCATGGACCTGTCATGACTACCTTATCATAGATAATACTTTATCTAAGACACCATACCTCTAGTAATATAGTATTTGTTTAGAAGTAAGTCCCAGCATGTTATCTACATATAACAAGCTGTAGATAGTAGTATATATAGTCACTCATTGTAACTTAGTATCCATGCTTCTGCATGAGTCTTGTAATACTTAGTTGAGAGATAATATATACAAGTATCTTGAAAAACCACTTCTTGTGTTCTTTACTTATTAT
>BJCO01638848.1:0-14310 GCA_018326465.1 Flaveria floridana | reverse complement strand
TTTTTTAACTATTTGGGCACTTTGAAATTACTCAGAAACTAAGTAATTCTAGGCGCATCACAACCATTTGGACGCATTTGAACTGTTTGGGCGTCTGACAACTGTTCAGGTGCATTTCAACTCTTCAGGCATATCAAGTTGAGCGTTTTGGAGAATTATTCTAAGACAACCCCTTAGACATTTCTAATTCAGAAGTACCACAACTGTTGATACGTTTCAGTACTATTCAGGCGCATCACATTAACACTTAGAATTTTTTTTAAAATTTGAAAAATCCAAAAATATTCTCTAATGTGTAAAGGACTACCTCTTGAAGTCCTAGCCAGGCTTGATGGATATCAAACTAGATACATAATATATAAAGCTTTAAAGACTATCTATGAAGGTGGTAAAGAGATACAAAATCTCAAAAAGCAAAAACTAAAGAGCCAGTTAGAGCTTTTTCAACATCTATCTGGTGAAACCATCAATCAGATGATGAACAGATATGGGCAGTTTACCACTAAGATGTCAACAGCTGGCATTACACATGATCTTAAAGATCTAAATATTAGACTTCTTAATGCTTTACCATCATCTTAGAAACAAACATTGACAATGTTAAAGCACACATAGAAATTTCCAATGGATCTAGATCTGTTAATTGCCAAGATTGAATCTGTTGAAATTGATGAGAGTTCAAGTAATAATGATAGAACATCCTCAATGTCACAGTAACAATTTGTTGCATCTCCTGCAAATACTGTTGAGAATGCATTCATGGCAAAGAATGAAAGTTCACCTGAACAAGAGGGAGATCTGTTTGATGGAGCAGGATTCTTTGCTGATTCATCATTCACAAGTGCTCCTGGTTATGCAACTAAATCTCAACCTCAGTCTCCTCCTAATTCTCAAAGTTCAAAGCCTTAAACAAAGACTCCATCTGTTAGCTCTGCTAAATCTAGCAAAGTTAAAGATGTCATAAACATCCTATTAGAGGATGAAGAGTCGAAAACTACCTTTACTGCTTTCATGGCAAGCTTTCAAGCATATTAAGGTAGTCATCTAACACAATTAGATCTTGTTTTGCAGGATTTGTTTGAAATGGATCCTGAAGATGTAGATGAAATGGATCTGAATTGGCAGATGGTGATGATTGCCTACAGAACTTAAAAACACTCGTATGTCAACAGGAAAAACAAGCCTAGTGCTAATGAGACTGTTGGTTTTGACAAGTCAAAGTCGATGTGTTTCAACTGCAATAGTTATGGACATTCTCTAGGGAATGCAAAGCTCCCAGGAATAATGGAGGAAATGCTCAATCTAGTTCTGGAAATCAGAGGTTTCAATAATATCAAAAGACATTCTAAAAGCCATATCAAAGTCTTCTAATGCCTGAGCTTAAAGATGAATCAAAGTCATCTGATGAACCAAAGAAAGCTCTTGTAGTCAGTGTGAAGGATGGATATGACTGGAGTGCATATGCTGAGTAATTTACTAATGATCTAACCTTAAGTTTATCTCTTATTGCAGAAATCCAAGAGGAAGATTGGTCAGAGGACCGTGACCCAAAAGTTAAAGGTAACAATGAGAATGAAGAAGATGATTATGACTAGAGTGAAAAATCTGATCCTAAAGAGGATTAAGATGAAATTGCTTTGATGGCTCAGTCTGATCAATCTAGGTTGAAACTTCATCCTCTAACTCTGAAACTTTTTCACCAAACTATCCTGAAATACCATCTGCAGCAAAATAAAAAACTATGCACCAAAATCTTGCTTTGAGCATGTCAAATACTATCAAAGTTATTCATATAAAATCTGTGAGAAACTTAAGCAAGAGGAGTCAATGCACAATAAACTAAAATCTAACCATAAAATAGTAGATGAAAAGATCATTTCTCTTTAAATTTCATGGAAAAAATTGTTAAAAGAATTAGAAATTGTTTCTAAACAGTTGGAAGAAATGACTAAAAATCTAGAACAGGAGAAGATAGCACATACTGCTACTCAAAATTGATCTTGCTAAGGTTAAAAGTTCCAAAATGATTGTTTAAAAACTAGGAAGTGAAAGAAGAAGAAAAGACAACTAAAGACAACATGTTAATCTTTAAAAAGTTCTAACACTACTCCCCCTAAGATTTACATGGTCTTCGGTCTTCAAAATCTTCTGTCTTCATAACTTGTAGGACCAAAAAGATCCATGTGCAATAAGTGTAATAGGGTGGTGATGGAGTTAACCTCTTTGGATTTGTGAGAGACCATATGTTGCTTCCCTTTCAGACAAGCAACATATTTATCTTTATAGAAAAATTTCTTTTTAGGCATGACATGTATCAAGTTATTTTTAACCAGTTTGTTCATGGTTTTAAAATTAACATGGCACATTCTTCTATGCCAAAGAGTTGACTCATCACCATTATCTTTGAAAATAAAGCATGATACTTCTCCCAGTGGGGAAGCATTGTTATATCCATCTTATGCATATCCCCTCTCCTGGGAGATCTAAGAAGCACCAATTCCTGAGAGATTGTCATCCCAGGTTTGAGAATAATGCACTCATTTTCTGTGAAAAACATCTGGTACTTTTGATCATAAAATTAAGAAACACTAAAGAGATTGTGTTCAAACTGTTTGACAAAGTTTACTTTGTCAACTTTGAACATAACATTAGATACACTACCTCTACCAGAAATGTATCCTCTGGCTTCACCTGCAAACTAAACAGAACCTCCATCAAAATGTTTAAACTGTTATAGGAGAAATCTGTTCCCTATCATGTGCCTGGAGCATCCACTATCCATAATCTATACATTTCCATTCTTATCATATGGATGTCCCTACACATAAGGTGAAACAATTAGTTAGTATTGGAAACCCAAGCCTCATTTGTCTTGGGTTCTTCCAATGTAGATGAGATAAATAAACCAAAAAGTATACATGGGGGTTCAACAATGGTTTGTGAAGAAGAAGTTTGGGCTGCAACATCTTTTTTGATCTTTCATTCCATCATATGGTTGATTAGTGTAGATGAGCCTGCTGAGGCTTGAGTAGCATGACTTGCTTCCGAGGCTTCTTTCTTCTTGGAAGAAGTTGTCACCGCCTCTTCTTCCGAAGCAGTCTTCTTCTTAGAAGGTTTCAAAGGATTTTTTTGTTCCTTTGTTTATTATTTGGCTTGTCTTCCGAAGCTATTTTCCTTTTAGAAGAATGAGTTTCTTCCGATATCAACTTGGCTTCAGAAACCAGCTTTCCTTTCCTTAACACTTGGACCATATGTTAGAAGAATGAGTTTCTTCCAAAAGCAACTTGGCTTTAGAAACAAGCTTTCCTTTCCTTAACACTTGGACCATATGATAAGGTCCAAATGTGAAATCATCCTTGACTCCTTCTTTCTTAACATTGGTTGCATAATGTGTGCTTGCTCGATTGTAGTAACAATCTTTAGCCATGTGGTTATACAGACCATAGATTACGCACTCAGTGTTATTCTTGATGGGGCCATGAGGGCTGTTATTTCGTGCACTTCTTTTCTTCTTCAATAATCTTCCCCTTTAACTTTTGATCCTTCAGCTGGATAGGAATGCTGGTACTATACTCCTTTCTTGAATCAGAGTTTCTAACCACTTGGAATCCAGCTAAGATAAATACACCCTTTTGCCTTGGGTCTATCTTCAACCTTGACACAACCAACTTCTTGGTAATTTTTCTTGCTACCTTGATTTTGTTCTTTCTATCTTTGGTGGTTAGGGGTTGATCATCAGTGGTGCGGATGAGGTTTTCTACCCTATCCTTTCCTGTGGTGGCTACCATAGTTGTATCATTCTTTAGCTTATTGGATAGTGGGTTAGCAGTTCGAACCTCTTGCTCATTATTACCACATCTTGTCTGTCAAACAAACGTATAAGAGTGTGGTGGAGTAATTTCATTGGTCCTAACCTAATTTTGTTTTGATAACACACCTTTGAGTGGGAGGATGATGCAATGATGATGTTGAAGTTATGCTCTTGAATAGCATAATTCTTTGCTTTAGCCTCAACTATTACTAGCTGGGCTTAAGCCTCAGTCAACTTGGAGATTAAATCTTTTATTTGAGCCCTGTAGTTTGAATGTTCATGTCTTAAAGAGGAAACAGTTTTCTCTAACTCTTTAATTTTGAGTTTGTAGTCAGATTATACTCTATTAAATCTGATTTTAATATGTTTAAGGACTCAATATCAGATTAAATTTCCATATTGTAGTCCTGATACAATTTGACCTTAGTAATATAGGCTGGAGTACAGAGATGCTCATATATCTTACTGTCTTTAGTTCTAGCCATAAGAGCTTGAGTAGGAGTGACATGTTGCACCATGAAGCTCCAATCAACTTTTTGAGCAACAACTACAATCTATTGTTCAGTGGGTTTGGCTATAGTTTTTGGGGTAGCATGATGTTAGGAGGCTTGAGGTGCTCCAGGATTAGATCTTGGAGCCTTGCATTCCCTTGCAAAGTGACCAAGTTGGTTGTAGTTGTAGCACTTGGCCTTTGAATTATCAAACCCAAATGTGCTGTCGGTTGGATTATCTGAGGGATTTGCCTTCCAGTTCTCTTGAAGAACTTCTTTATTCTGTAGGTCAGGAGAGTCATTTACTGGACAATGTCCATATACTCCATATCATCTGGGCTGAAACACTCCAGATCATAAAAACATAATTGAAAATCTCTATAGTGCTCATTTCCTGAAACGAAAGCACAACTATCCTGGAAAGGATTTTATTGAGCCTTTTGAGACTTGCGTGTCTCAGGAAATGTGATATAATCCCCAGAAGAGGATGTTCGTTGCTAGGGGTAGTTCAGGTACAACTGGGGCTGGGGAGTTCTTGAACCTTCAACAACATGTAAAGCATTACTGACTGGAAGGTTTGAGTGTCTGTTCATCTAATGGCCTTTCTGAGTTCCATCTCCATACGGTATCCATCAAGGATTCCGTGTAGTTCAGTCATGGTGAGAGTGTAGAGACTCTCAGTTCTCTTGATTGAGACACAGTAGAAAGTCCACTCATGAGGAAGTGCGCTCATGAATTTTCTCACTTTGTCTCTTTTCTCAAGAACCATTCCTAGAGTCTGAAGAGATGTGATCAAGTCCATGTATTTGAAGTATTGTTGGCTCAAGGTCTCACTAACAATGTATGAGAAGTTTTCAAACTTTTGCTTTAGCACATTTTTCTTAGACTCCTTAGATTCAGTAGAACAAGAGTACATCAATTCCAAAGCATCAAATAATCCTTTGGCAATCTCACATTGCTGAAAGCCTACCATAATCGAGTTTGGTATGGCTGTAAGTAATAGAGTCATAGCTTTGTTCTTGATGTCCATCTTCTTAAAGTCTTGATGGATTCCATTACTGGCTGGGGATTCCACCTTTGGTTTGTAAGGACCATGAGTAACTGATCTTCACATGCAGCTGTCTTGATACTTGATAAAGCCTTTAATTCGTTTGCACCAGGCTCTAAAATCACCAGGAGTCATGATAGAGCCTTGATCATGGTTCCCATCTCAGACTCAGAAAATTTCAGGTTAAGATCCATTTGAGTGAAGTGAGCAAGTGTGAAAAAAACAAGGGTGATTTGGGATGGTAAGATCTCACAATCAAGAGCCTAAAAAGCTCTGATACCAATTGCAGGATCAGTGTTGGTTTCACAACATAGGTTTATCTCACAAACTCACTAAATGTCACTCGGTTTGATGAAGTAGAATCTCTAACTAAGTTCAAAGTTAATGAAAACACAAAAGAACGCAAGGACTGGTTTTTCAAAATACTTGTATATATTACTTCTCAACTTAGTATTACAAGACTCTTAAAAACATGGTTTGATGAGTTATAATAAGAAACTATATATACTACTATCTACAGTCGGTTATACTTGGATGACAAGCTAGAATCTATAACTAGACAAATACTACTTTGCTAGAAGTAAAGCATCTAAGATAAAATACTATCCTAGATTAGATAGTCATGATAGGTTCATGACTTACCTTTTGTCATAAACTAAAAGTGATAACTGTGGTAATTGATAAATGTGAACAGTGGATTAAAGTATGGTCAACTACATGGGCATGGGAAAGTGCCATGTAGTATTTCAGAGGTTGCAGCGGATGTCCCCCATACTTATATCCATTTCTTCATAGTTGGTTCTTCCAAACGTAAATGGTTTCGTAAGAATAAGTTCTTCCGAGGCCATTTATACTTCGGAAGAATCAACTTCTTCTGAGTCTTCTGCAAGTCTTCATGACTTTCTTCTTTGGAAGACTTTGCCTTGGATCTTCTAAGTGTGAATACTTCAAAAGTAGAACTTCTTAGTCTCGGAAGACGTAGTTCTATCTTTGGAAGTTCTTCATATACTTCGGAAGGAAAACTACTCGGTCTTAGAAGACTCAGTTTTACCTTCGGAAGTTCTTCATACTTAAGCTTCGGAAGATCTTCAACTTGTCTTCTGAAGAGCAACTTTGTCTTTAGAAGAGCAACTTTGTCTTCGAAAGACCTCTTCAAATGTACTTTAAAATACTTCTAAGTGTTGTTTTGGTTGCACTACCCTTATATGATCCAATAATGATGTATGAGGGGTCTAATGAAGCTAAAGAGAACAAGAAATACCTCTTGAAGCAACAGTTTGAGAATTTTTGAACTTCAAAACAGGTGAAACCATGACTTAGTAATACTTAAAGTATGTTGAGATTGTGGATACTCTAATGGATGTTGAAGTAACTCTTAAGAATAGGGACATTGTGATAAAGTTCATCTCCTGTCTTCCCAGACAATAGACACACTATTATGTGGTCATTAAGAGGACTGAAAACCTCAATACCCTTTATATCACTGAGTTGTATGGTATACTCAGTTGATACCATATGGAGATGAAGATGCAAAACCTATCTGGTAACTCCAATAATCAACAGAGTTTTACCCTTCATATGGTTGAAAGGGATTGCAGAGAACCACAACATCATCTCATCTGCTACCCTGACAACTCACAAAAGGATCCTTTCAACACCTTCCCAAGACACCAAGGGAGAGTTACATCCAAGGAAGCTCATTCCAAGAGACAAGCTCATCAAAATCCTTTGTGTCTACTGATGAAAGTAGTGGCAACTTCCTCTTCACCTTTGATACTTGGACTGCATCCATCTAGATGATCTGGAGTATATGCAGATAGTCCAACAGATGGCTCTTCTCACTCATAGAGCCAAGAAGTTCTACAAGAGGACAAAGAGGAAGTTTCGCAACAATGTATCTAGTGGAAAGTTTGGGCTGGATAAAAGCAAAGTGAAGTGTTACAACTGTAACCAAATAGGACACTTTGTTAGGGAGTGCAAGGCACCAAGGATAAATGGTGTCCAAGCACAACCAAAGCTAAACTACACTAAGGGAGCTCCACACACTAAGAAGCCCAAGCAGCAAGCTGCAGTTGCTATTTAAGGAGTAGGCTTTGATTGGAGTTTCCAGGTTGAAGATACATCTCCAAACCAAGCACTGATGGCTGATCATGAAGAAGCCAAGGTATTGGAATTTCTTTGTACCCCAGAATGCATTGCTAAAGTTAATAGATATAGGTCTTATAACTTAGAGATGAGATCTGACCTTGAGTCCTTAAACATCTTAAAAGCTGATTTCAAAAGAGCTGAAAATGATTATAAACTTAGAGTAGAAGATTTAAAGAAAACCATTTCAACTCTTAAGCATGAACATACCAACTACAGGACACAAATCAAATATCTCATCACTAAGTTAACTGAATGCCATGCTAAGCTTGTGATCAGTAAATCTAGGGTAGAGAAATGTGTTCTTGAAGAAGAGACCTTTAAGAACATGATATCCTCATCCTTGCATGCAAAAGTGTGTTATCAGAACAAATAGGAACTAGGATCTACTAAGATAGCTCCTCCACACACTCTATTATCTGTAAGATCTTCAAGGTGTGGAACTTGTCAAGATGAGCTTCCCCTTATAGACCCCATTGAAGAAGAGGATGAAGAGGAGATAATGAAGGATGGATATGAGATGAGTGTAGAAGATCATCCTAAGAAGGGTCACTATTCTCCTGAGGAGAGGAAGGAACCGGGGATGACAAAGTTTAAGAGGAAGAACTTGATTAGAGCAGCCAAAAGAAGATCAAAGAAGGCTCAAGAGATCAAGACCACTTTCGACTCTAAGCAGAAACAAGTTTTTAGCTCTGTAGGATTTGAAGTAGTAAGGGCTGAGGACTCAACTAGGAATTCTAGTACCAAGAGTTCAAGTTAATGTCCATCTCATCCCTGTGAAGGAAAGAAGGCTTACCAGCTATGTACCACTGCTAGACAGCCTGAACCATCCAGCTCCAAGAGCAAGCCTCACCCTAAGAAGCTTACTACAGCAGCTAAGAAGATGAAGATAGAGATGAAAAGTAATCAAACTCAGCTTTCTGTTCACAAGAAGTCTCTCAAAAGGAAGCGAGTTGATTGTATCATGTGTGTTAGTACTTCTAATCTTACTAAAGATTGTATCTAAAGATTGTATCTACAATCATAAAAGTACTATCCATATGACCAAGAAAAAGACTTCTGAGAAGAAGAAGAAGAAAAAGAAATTTTGGAAGGAAAATCTTTTCCTTCCGAAAGCTCAAAAGTGGAAATTAAGACAAGGGAAAACTTGTCTTCAGAAGAAAATTTTGGTCTCGGAAGAAAGGAATGCTTCCGAATCACTGAAGCGTGCTGTAGTGAAACTAAGTTTTTTCGAAGGCATAGTCTCCAAAAATTCCGAAGTTTTCAAAACTTCCAAAGTGTGGAAGGTCAAGTCTAATCTTCCAAAAATGGTATAAAAGATAAAGGAAGACCAAGTGACTAAAAGTTCTTCATCAACAACAGATGATCCTCAAAGTCTTAACATAGGATCAATCACTATTGCATTGTCTTTAGTTCGTTTTGACAAGCCCAAGATTAATGAGGCTTAGGTTTCCAAATGTAACTAACCTCTCTCTTTCTGTACAGGAACAACTATAAATTAAGAAGAATATATGGATCATTGATAGTGGCTGTTCCAGGCACATTATTTGTAATGGCTCTTTGCTTTAAAACTTTAAGAAAATCGATGGAGAGCCAATTGCTTTTGGAGGAGATGCAGGAGGTTACATCACTGGAAGGGACAGGGTCATAAATGGTAAGCTCAACATTGAAAAGGATGTACAAGTAACTTATCAAAAGGAGATCGTGACCTAATATTTGAGCTGAGAAGAACAAACAAGAATACTACTTCAGCTCTAGGGGTAACTAACCCTGTAGATGGAGTTCCTATCAGCACAACCATGATAAATTCTGCTGATGCATCCGAGGTGCCTACAAATTCTAGATTAGAGGCACAAAACTCAAATAAAGGAACTTCAAATATAGGATAAAATGGTGGTGGTGATAGTGATTAATAATTTGTTGTTGATGATAACTACTCCATGGAAGACAACATCAATGATGTCACACACTTATTGGATCAAGCTTCTCTTGATATATGTGATAATGTCGTGGGTTCCACTTTATTGCCAAATCTAAATTTCATAAATTTAGATCTGTCCAATCAACTTGCTGTGATTCCTCAACTCAGGATCCACAAGTCACACCCCACCATAAACATCATTGGAGATGTTGACATAGGTGTGAGAATAAGAGGACAAACCCATGACAAAAATGTTTGTTTATACTCTTGTTTCTTATCCCAGATAGAGCCAAAGAAGTTTGATGATGCTTTGAAGGATGTATGTTAGATTAAAGCAATACAAGAGGAGATGTTTCAATTCAAGGGTGTTAGGACCGATTTCGTACGGAGTACTAACGGATTCTGCGTGAAACCAGATCAAATAGCACGGAATTCTATTTGATTGATGATCCAATCAGTGAGAACGAACAACCTGATCGATCTAATGATTAAACAGACATTAAAAACGAGTTGGAATCGATCAGGAACGAACTATGAACTTGGATGGACGAACTGGGACGCTCTGGACGGCTAGGGTATGATAGTATTCGAAGTGTTATGTTTTTTCATGAATTATATGGTATTTATAGGTTTTAAGTATCCATTCGTACGACTGAACCATTAGCATGGTTCAGTCGTGCGACTGACTCATGCGTTTGACTCATACGCACGACTGAAGGTTCAGTCGTGCGACTAAATCAATCTTATGTCTTAGTCATACGACTGATCTAGTCTCCTGGTTCATTCGTGAGACTGGTCCATAAGTATGGTTCATTCGTGCGTATGGTCCATAAGTATGGTCCATTAGCATGAATAATCACTCAACTAAGTTGAACACATTTCTGAATCATTATTGACTCAGAACTATGTAAAACAACCTCAAATCTATATATAATGTTCATAAATATAAGTAATACCAGTAACAATAAGAATGTGATATAAGCAAAGACCAGTAAACAACAAAAGCATATCATATTTCATTAAGTATTTGCATTACATACGTGTAAGAAATGAAAGACATTTACATGAACTACATAAACTAGGAATAGTGTATCAACAAAGGGAAGACCATAATAGGAACCAAATGGGTATTTAGGGATAAGAATGATGATAGAGGACTTGTCATCAAGAACAAGTCTAGAGTAGTTGTTCAAGGGTACACTCAAGAAGAGAGGATAGACTACATAAGTGTTATTGATCTAATGGTAAGACTTGAAGCTGTTATGATATTCCTTGTTTTTGCTGCATCCAAGGATTTCAAGGTCTACCAACGTGATGTCAAGTGTGCTTTTCTATATAAGTTGATAGATGAAGAGGTGTATGTCAAATAACCACCTGGCTTTGTAGACCCAGATCATCCTGATTATGTCTGATATCATTATAAAGCTCTTTATGGGTTGCGCCAAGCTCAAAGGAAGTTGTATGAGACACTATCTCAATATCTCTTCATAAGTCAGTCAAAGTATGTGCAAAACATACTTACAAGATTCAACATGACTGAATGTAAGGTTACAAATACACCCATAGCTAGAAGCCACTCCCTTGGACCTAATCTTAAGGAGGAGTGTGTTGATGAACATCTCTATAGAGCTATGATTGGGTCTCTTACTTACCTCATAACCAGCAGGCCTGATATCATGTTTGCTATATATATATGTGCAAGATATTAAGTTAACCCCTAGATGTCACACCTGGTTGCTGTCAAGAGAATTCTTAGATATCTCAAAGGTGCTCCTAAACTGGGCCTTTGGTGTCCAGGAAATTCTAACTTTAATCTGTATGCCTATACAGATAGTGACTTTGGTGGCTACAACATGATTGCAAATCAACATCTGGGGGATGTCAATTCCTTGGTGGAAGAATAGTCTCATGGCAATGCAAGAAATAATCATGTGCGTCTGCATGAGCTGTTGAAGCTAAATACATTGCTGCTTCTAGCTTCTGAGTGCTTTGGATTCGGATAAGATGATAGACTATGGATTCAACTTCAAAGAGACTCCAATCCATATGGACAACGATAGTGCTATCTCTATTACAGAGAATCATGTGCAACACTCAAGGACAAAACACATCAACATCAAGTATCATTTAATTAGAGATAATTTTGAAAAGGGATTGATAAAACTAGTCAAAGTTAAGAAAAATGAATAATATGTTGATCTGTTCACCAAGGCTTTTGATAAACAGAGATTTAAATATCTTGTATCAGCTATTGGGATGATTAACTTTGAATAGATTTTCTTAAAACTTAAATCAATACTTTTCTAAAACATGTGTGTCCTAAGTTGTCTATATTATCACATACATAAGCCAAGTTTTTCTTTGAAAGAAAATTTTTCAAATAATATTCCTTAGAATTTTGAAAAATTTAGACATATTTTTTCTCAGAAGACATTAAGTTGTCTTCGGAAGAACATTAAGTTTTAAAATTAGATAAAATACTTACAAGAAATTTACCTTCAGAAGAAATTTTGATATATCTTCCAAATCTTAAACATGATTCTAAGTATTTATATGTTTTTGAAGAACAATTTTATTTCAAAAGCAATCATGCCTCGGAAGATTTATTCTCTTATGAGTAAAACATCTAAGTTTTAATCTCTTCTGAAACTAAATATGTCCTAGAAGAGAAATACTCTAAGTATTTTTCTTTCGAAGCAAATTTCCATAAAGCTCAGGAATATCTTCCTAAGTCAAAATTGGCTTCAAAAGTTTTTATAAAACTTCCGAGACAAAATACTTTCAGATGATTTGCGACTTTCAAGTAAACTACCTTTTGGGCACCTTTTTCAGAGTTGGGACCGACATCCCGATTTTAAACTTTATCCTTTTACATTAGTTTTGTCTCAAATCCATTTCATTTAACGGTTCCCTCTCTTTTACTATCTTCTTCATCTGTAAATTCTCTAACCTAAATTCACACAAAATAGCCCATCAGGTTCTTTGTCGAACTCTGAGAAAGACCATGATTTCTTAGAGGTTTTTCGCTTCTTAACTCTATCCAACTATTTCACCTCCTCACCATAGATCCTCATCTGTATGAGGATCATCTATTAGAGTTTTAGAGGACCTGCTAAGAGGTCACAATAGATAGGGAGAACACACTATCTTCTATAGTGTAGGGGAGGACAATCTTCATCACTCTAACCTCCATAAACACACTTCTTAGGCTGGATGATGTAGAGGATAATTTGTCCTTTCCCAAGTCTGCTGTCAACCATTCCTTTGGACAGATGGGCTATGAAGGTGATTACTCTGTAAGAACCTTCAGGAAAGAGAAGGTCTCTTCCTAGTGGAAGTACCTCCTCCATGTTGTCATACACAGTTTATCCAACAAGCATGGAGGATGGGACCGAATTCTTAAAGACCTTTCCTATATAGTCCATAGGATAGTTCAGGGGGTCAAGTTCAGGTATTCTCAATTTGTATATACTAATTACTTGCAAACTTGGACTCCTTAGAGTATTACATGTTCCCTATATATGTTTAGAATATTCTTAATTGTGAATTGGGCTCATAGTTAAGGGGAACATGTAATGTCCTAAAATTAGGATAGATGAAGCCTGGCATCATTAAGGCTATGAGAAAGCCTACTATGGGCTTCTCAGGGGTAGAAGCAGCCCTTGTCCGAAAAATGTTAGAGCTCATTGCTCAAGGTGACAACGTAGCAGCACCAGCTAGTGTTAAACCCACACCTTTTACTTCTTAACAACCTACATAGCCACAAATAACCAGCACCTACAAAAGAAAATCCAAAAAAACCCCTGGACAAGCTACTTAGCTTGTGCAGGCCCCTATATCATCACCCATGCAAGAGGAAGTGCACAATAGAGCTCCCACTTCCCCTGAGGAGCAAACCACTCCCATCTCACCTATCACACCCCAACTGATGGCGGAGACATCGGGGAGCAAGAAGTGATGGATTGTTGAAAGACATCATAGAACTAGAGTGACAATAAATTAAGATTAAATTTCATTTCTATTAATCAACATAACATTAAAATGTTTCAAATAAACATACAATAATTTTGAGAAATACAAGTTTAAAACAAATATAATAAAATGATAGATTTGTTGTGTTTCCAAGTCCATCTAATTGTATTTCTTGATAAAGCTTCAAGCATTTTTTACAACATGTATAAAATATTGGTCAACATTTGAATATGTTGGTGAGCATACAAGTTTGAATACATAGCATAATAGTAAGTAAATCTCAATTCAACATGAATAAAGTATACTAAAGTTTGTACATTACTAGCATGCAAAGCCAATAATCAAACCAAAGTGTCCACTAGCGTAATCTTAACATTAAAAATGACAAAGTCCGTAAAGATTGAATAAATTAACATAGACCCATCATAATAGGGCGGATGTGCTAGTCCTACAGCTCTATACATGTTAAGGGAGGTTTGGATTGCTTATAAGACAATGTATTCTAGAACATATACTATAAAAAGTAAGTAAGTTTGTATGAATTGAGTTTTAGAATGACTTTGATTGAATGTATGATTAGGTGTATTTGATAATTGATACATGTTACAACACAAATCGTGTTAAACAAAATAGGTGAAGTACGACTCATGGTTTCGTGAATAGAATCCACAAGGATAGATGAATGAGTTTAAAGTATTGAGTCACTAAAGTCACCCTCAAATGTAAACAAAAGTTTGTGAGTTTAGAAAAATCAAAGTTTGAGATTTTAGAAATTGGAAAGTATATGAAAATTACAAATATGAGAGTACATGATAGTATATACTACTTAGACACTAATTTGGACATCATGTATTATGTGTGTTCTTTGTAAGTATTATTCACTCATTGAAAGTCCAAAATAAGGAATCATAACATTAGTATA
>BJCO01638836.1:0-15919 GCA_018326465.1 Flaveria floridana | reverse complement strand
ATCTAATTGGGGTAAAGAGGATTTTTCGTTATCTGAAGGGTACTCCAACACTTGGGTTGTGGTATCCTCATGATGATGACTTTGAGCTTACAACGTATAGTGACTCGGATTACGGTGGTTGCAAGATGAACTACAAGTCAACATCAGCGGGATGTCAGTTCTTTGGAAGACGCTTAGTCACCTGGCAGTGTAAAAAGCAGATGTCGGTTGCTCGATCGACATGTGAAGCCGAATACGTTGCCACTACAAGTTGCTGTTCTCAAATCATCTGGATTCAACATCAAATGCGAGACTACGGTTTGAAATTTTATAACACCCCTATTTATGTTGATAATTCTGCTACAATTGTTGTCACTAAAAATCCGGTCCAACACCCAAAGACTAAACACATCAGTATTAAATATCAATTTATACGTGACTGTTTTGAAAAGCAATTAATCGATGTTGTTAAAATTAATACGGACTTTCAACGCGCCGACCTCTACACAAAAGCATTTGATAAACCTCGGTTTTTATATCCCTTAGAGGTCAATGGCGTTAAAAAGAAAAGTGATGTGATTCCGGAAGAATCTAGTTCTTAGTCCGTCTTTATGTTTATTTTTTATATTTTATTCTTATTTTTCTTTATTTTATTTTCCTGTCTTTAAAAATCCAAAAACACAAAAAGATTTTCGGTTTTAGAATTTTTGGGGGGAGAATAAGTTTAGTTTCAGTAGTTAGTATTTAAATTACTAAAAAAAACAAGGGCGGCCAGAAAAGATGAAAAGCAAGGACATCAAATCTGTGAGATTGATTCAAAACTATGGAATATGATAGTACATAGTGAACTAATTGTTTGGGGCATGAAAAGGACTTAAATGTTCAAAATGTTACATTAAAACCACATGTCTGAGAAGGATAAGCCAAATAAAGGAAAAATGATAGTAAACTAGTCTGCTACTGAAGTTACATAGTGAAATTAGACCTAGGGGGTGCAAGTCCATTATATGATGTGTTGGTAGATTCAACACAATAGACGAGTAGACCTCATTGGTGAAACAAATTAAAACTAAATAGTTCAACTATTTGTAGGCTTCCACCTTATCCCTGGTTAACACAATCAACGCATTTCCGATAAGGGGTGACGAGCAAAATAAACGCCACAAATGTGTGCGGATGACCTTAAAAAATGAGCAAAGCACATGAAAAAATGTTAATCGCAATCAAGCTAATGACTAATGTTGTTGGTGTGTAATGTGTAAAAGAAAAGTGCTCAAACAAGAAGATAGGTTGTGTGCCTCTCTGATGTGCGATGGCACTGACCTGAGGATAAACATAACCTAAATATTCTAGAATTCATTATTGTTTGCGCCTCTCTGCTGTGCGATGGCACTGACCTGAGGCTTGGCATCTCATTGAAAGCTCTTAGAATAGTTTCTTCTTGTCCAAGCCCGTAGACCGCTCAAAAATCTCCTAAAGAATGTTGATTACCATATAAGCGTTGGATCCACAAATGCTTGTTGAAATAACAAACCTAACTAATCACCAATGTGAGTCAAAAATCTGTGTATGGATTTAAGTGGACAAATATACTGACAATCATCGTGGCAGCAAGCCTCGACAGTCAAAATCATTATGTGCTTCTTACAGTTCTAGTATGATTTCCTGTAAGGGCTTTTGACTCTTAGACAAATAAGAATAAGTTAAACAAACATATGCAAAAGGGTCCCTAATGATTATGTTTATGCCTGTATGAGTCCATAAGAGTCCTTCCAGATAGGAGGTAAATGCTTGATGCTGTTCTTGGGGAGAAATCTTTTATGGAAAATTAAAATGTTTTCAACCCACCTCAAACAAAACTACAAAATTTGTTCTGTTTTATTTCAATTCAAGTTGTTTTCGGTTTTATCTTTCAACTAGGTGTCAATGTCGGACTATGTAACCAGATGAACTTTGTGAATCATAAAATAAAAGGGGTCACGTCTTAGGTGACCCACTGTTGTGAATTTAAAAGGATCATATCTGAGATGATCATGTTTTAAAAATTAAAAGGGTCACGTCTGAGGTGACCAAACTATTTCAATTAAAAGGATCACGTCTGAGGTGATCAATCGATTTTAATTTAAAAGGATCACGTCTGAGGTGATCAAAGGATTTCTGTTAGAAGATCATGTCTGAGATGATCATCGGTCATAACATTTATTTATCAAAAGTTAAATTTGAGTGTGTGGAAATGGATGAAGTCAAACTCATAAGTATGAGGCAATCACACGATTGAACCATAAGTATGGACCAATCGCATGATTGGACCATAAGTATGGACCAGTCGCACGATTGGACCATAAGTATGAGCAAATCACACGAATGGACCATGAGTATGGGGCAAACCATGCGATTGGATCATAAGAATGAACCAATCGTACGACTGAATAAAGGAGTTTGAGTCAGTCACACGACTGAACCCCAGTCACACGATTGAGTCGTGCGCATGGGTCCAGTCGCACGATTGAGGCGTGCGCATGGGTCCAGTCGCACGACTGAAATCCAAAATAGTATAAAAGGAGACTCAGTAGGTCGTAAACCCTATGCACTTCAAAATTCTCAAAAACCGCCCATTACCTAGACACTCTGCTAAAATTTCCAATATTTGTAATTACGCTTCGATTCGATTACTAACCACTAAGTGTTCATCTTCAGGTACTATGCGGACGAAATCGTGACACATAATAGTTTAATCAAACCTAAAATGATCAAAAGTGATAAAACAAATAATCGGGACTAAAAATCTAAAATAGACCACTTAAACGGACACTAAAGTTGATTTTAATGACATTAAGTGCTATTTCACGTCCCTGCAAACCTAATGAATCTAAACTCGAAGTCTAATGTAATGTTTTGATGAAGATTCAAATGTATTGGTTCGAACAGTGCAAGATACGAATGGACAGGCTGATGAACTTCAGTCGCACGACTGAGCCAGGCGTATGATTTAGTCGCACGATTGAGCCAGATGTATGATTCAATCGCACGATTGAATCAATCGGTGACTCAGTCGCACGACTGACTCAACAGCATTGGTATAGCTTACGACTAAGTTCAGTCGCAGGCTCAATCGTACGACTGAACTCAGTCATATGGTTCAATCGAACGATTGAACCAGTTCGTCAAAATCAATTCAATTCAATTGTCATCTCTTATGAACGGATTTAATTATATGTTTCTTGTATTGTAGCAACATGGCTGAGAGATCGACTATGAGCACCAAGCACAACATTTGTGCTCATCTTGATGCTACATCCCGGGACGCGTATGAGTTCGCCGGGATCATTTCCTTTTTACATAGATCGAGGATCTACAGGGCCATTTCCACTCCCTGCACACCTTATAGATCTATTCAGCAGGCATTCTGGGAGAATACCACTGTCGACCGCTCCACTGAGCCATATTGCATCCGGAGCTCGATCTTCGGACAGGATATTTGGATCGGGGAAGACAACTTGAGACGTGTCTTGGATTTCGATGAGGACGGAGCCCACCCAACCAAGTTACACCCTCTTACGGTACGGGGATGCTTTCTCTGGATTAAGTACGCCGGTGACATCAATGCCGGCGTGCTTAACAAGAGCAACATGTGCCCCCAGTTTAAGTACTTGGCACATGTGATCTTGAAGTGCATAGCCCCCAGGAGAGGAGGGTTCAACGAGTTGTTGGACCAAATCCAGAACGCATATGTTGCACTGGTACTGAACCACCCGTTCAGTTTCTCCCATATGTTATTCTCCTACTTGAGAAAGAACATCAAGGCCAAAGGCAAGGAAGGCTTCTGCATGTATCCAAGATTCTTGCAGATGATTATAGACGAGAAGCTTCCTATGATGCCTAAGGAGGAGGACGATGCAGTGACTCTAGAGGTGATGGATGATACCACCTTGGGCAGAATGAAGGTATACCGGGGGAAGCAGGTGAAGCCCCCGGTGAGGAGACTATTCGGCCATCTGGCCAATGAGGGATACGTGGCGCCAGCTCGTAAGAAGTGGCGTCACGACGATAGTGATTCCGACGTCGAGCCAATTGTGGCTCCTGCTGACGAGGATGATGATCAAGGTGGTGGATATGCAGGCCCCAGTCAATCACGGGCCACTGACACGTCTACCATATCTCCACCACCTCCCCACAGTAGTACCTCTGTTCCCGGTGGATCGGAGCAGGCTGCCATCCACCGGGACTTCCTGGTTGATGAGGAGGAGGATGAGTCAGATGAGGAGCCTCTCACGAGGACTATTGGTAGCCGAGTTGTGGCTACCGAAAGGGGAAAAGATGCGGTTGGGGGACGCTAGGCTGGGGATGAGGGTGCTGAGACTGATGATCCCACTTATACACCTCCCCAGCCAACTAGCCTAGGGGGAGCCCAGATTACTAGGGGGTCGAGGGTAAAGAGAATGACCCAGCCCCACGGGAAGAAGGGCAAGAGACGGAGGATAGTACTGATTACCACCTCCACTACCACAGCTACTACAACCACCACTACCACCACTCCCACCACCACTACTACCACTCCTACTGACACCACACATACCTCCACAACCACCACTATTGCTACCTCCACAGCCACCACTACTGCCACCACCACAGCCACCACTATTCCCGCCACCACACCTACCATACCCACATCTATTCCACCACCATTAACCTTAATTCCCACTCCATCGTACACCACATCCACCACCACACCTACCATACCCCAAACCAGCCCTTCCACATCATCGATACGTCCACAGGGATCTCCTCTGCCCACTGTTGGGTTAGAGGAGCAGCTGGCTAGCCTCAACCGTCTAGTGCTCAAACTGCTCGCTACAGATGACATACGAGCTAACCAGATGAACTAGTTGATGGCAGTCAACGCTGCACAAGGCAAGCAAATAGCCCTGTTGATCGAGAGAGACGCAACTCAGAGTCAACAGATCTCTATTTGACTGAGAGAGATGCTTCTCATTAGAGAGCCTTGGCCAGAGCTCATCGTGCCCTCACTGCACAGAATGAGCTGATGATGGCTTCGGTGAAGAGGATTGAAGAGGTTGAGAAGAAGAACAAGAAGCTGATGCATAGACTTAAAGGGACGAAGGGTAAGCCCTTGAAGATAAAGGGTGATGGAGATGATGGTGATGATGATGATGATGATTCATCTGATGATGAATCGGATGATGATGATGATGATGAGGGTGAGGCTGAAGGCAGTGAGAAGGATAAACAATGGGGAGATGATGATGAGCCTGATCATAAAGGTGATGCATCAGCATCAGCCTCAAATCCATCTGCTCGGGAGAGGCGCACTAAGAGGAATCAAGATCAGCGACCCTCTTCCTTAGCTCCACAAGCTAAAGAGTCGAGCGACCAAGGCAAAAAGTAATGATTAAATGTCTTTGTATTTGAAAACTTTTGTACTTGAATTATGTATTACACTAATGTAATTAATGTTTATTAACATTTAATTATCTTGATTACTGAAGTGTGTGTGATTGTGTTTTGAATGTTTACTCAAACAGATGAAGCTCAACAAACAGATAACTATGATGTCTCAGCCCTTCAGCAAATCAAGACTCAGCTAACCGTGATTCTTGATTTGCAAGGGACCGTGCAAAGATCTGTGAGCTACACCCCCGAAGAGGGAGAGATCATTCTTGATCTCACAGATGAGCAGCTAGCCGACATGTTTCGACTCAACCCTGATGAGCTAGTCAAGGATGCTCCCGAGGTTGATGTCATCAGTGATGAAGAGCTGCAAGATGTGGACGAGATTGACATTGAGGATATCACTGCAGAAGAGTATCCTCAGTACACTGACCAACAAGGAAATGTTATCTCCGATCTGGGTGAAACATTTAGTAGTGATACTTTTGGAACCCTTGATGCCAAGGAGAAAGAGAAAGAGAAAGAAGAAGGGAAAGCCCAAGCCACGGATGCAGATGTTGATATTAAGAAGGCTGAGTGGGCAGTGTGCTTAGCTAATATGAGAGCCCAACGACAACCTCCAAAGTCTAACGCTTACACCAAACTCTATTGAGTGAAGAAGCATCAGAAGGTGTCAGGCAAAATTATCAGTTAGGCGTATTTTAAGGACTTGATGTTTATGCCATGAAGAGGGAGAAGGAGATTGAGTACTTCAGATTTTCTCATGATCTGAAGACTCTTTTCGGTTTTAAGCTAAACAGGCTTGCTTGTTTAGACCTTTTGTACACCAATCTGAAGAAGATGTCGGGTTGGTTCGAGACGGCGCTAAAGAGGGAATACCACACCAGATGGGTCAACTTCAGGCCTCAACAGCCTAAACGGTTCATAAATAAGACCGAAGTTGATCCTAATACTGGAAAGCCTAAAGTAGCGCTGAAGTGGAGTCCTCCGTGCACAACGTCGAAGATCCTACTACGGGAAATGCCTCAGGACTTCACTCCACACTTCAAGTGGTGGTATTATGACCAGCGAACGAGTGAAGCGGTCGTAGTTTTGCATAAAGAGAGCAAAATAGAGACTATCCGGGTGTTTATCCCTATGTGGCTCACGAACTTGTCTGCAGATGATGTATACACTCTCTAAAAGTGGCCACTATTCTATGACACGCAGGACATTGTACAAGCTCTACAATTTCAACACGTCATAAGACTCTGTTTTACATTCGAGATACATACAGGAGTTACAAGAAAGGAGAAGTACAAGAAGTTCTAAGAACATGTCAAGAATGTTAGACATTAGGCTAAACTAGGTCCAAGGGGGGAGTTTGTTGATACATCTTGATGTACCTAGTTTATGTTCTCAAATGTAAACGTCTTTCATGTCTTACACTTATGTAATCTAATGTAATAAAGTGATTGAATGATATATGAAATGTATTGTGATGTTTATTTGCGATTGATTATGTCATGTTATTTTTATATTGAATGTGATTCATATATATGAACTCAATATATAGGTTTGATATTGCTTTACATAGTTCTAAGTCAATAAGAACTTAGAAATGTGTTTAACTTAGTCATATGGACATTCATGCTAATGGACCATACTTATGGACCATACACATGAATGAACCATGCGTATGGACCAGTCGCACGACTGAACTAGGTGACTGGATCAGTCGTATGATTGAGACATAAGATTGGTTCAATCGCACGACTGAAACTTCAGTTGTGTGTATGAGTCAACCGCATGATTCAGTCGCACGACTGAACCATGCTAATGGTTCAGTCGTACGAATGAACACTGATAACCTATAAATACCACATAATTCGTGGAAAAGCATAACACTTCATAATACTTCATATACTTTCGTACCCTAGCCGTCCAGAGCGTCCCAAGCCACAAATCCAAGTTCATAGTTCGTTCCTGATCGATTCTAATCTGTTCTTAACGTTTGTTACATCGTTAGATCGATCAGGTTGTTCGTTCTCACTGATTGGATCGTCAATCAAATAGAATTTTGCCCTATTTGATCTGGTCTCACGCAGAATCTGTTAATACTCCGTACATACACGGTCCTAACATCCATTACCATCCGGGTAAGGCCAACGTCGTGGCCGATGCTCTTTGCTAAATGGAGAGACCCGATTAGATTCGGGTAAAGGCTTATCAGTTGGTTATGACCGCTGATGTGATGACCCGGGTGAAAGAGTTCCAAGATGAGGCGTTGAAAGAAGATCGCCTAAATTCCAAATGAATAAGAGGTTTAGTCACAGAATTAGGAGAGAACACTCTCGGTGTTAAAACCCAAAATGGACGGATATGGATCCCTCGTTACGACGATCTACGGGGACAAATTATGGATGAGGCTCATAAGTCTCAATACTCGATTCATCCTGATGCCATGAAGATGCATCAAGATATGAAGAAGGATTATTGGTGGCCGGGTAGAACATCAGAAACAATACGGGAAGATCCAATCGTTGGATATACCCGAGTGGAAATGGGAGCACATCACCATGGATTTTATTACTAAGCTACCTCGTACAACGACGGGGTGCGATACAATATGGGTGATTGTTAATCGACTGACGAAGAGTGCTCACTTCCTGCCGATCTGCGAGACGTATTCATCAGAAAGATTGACGGATCTGTTCATCAAAGATATCGTAGCTCGTCACGGTGTGCCGGTGTCGATTGTGTCGGATCGTGACACTCGATTTACATTGAAGTTTTGGAAGAGATTCCATGATGTGATGGGAACGAGGTTACACATTAGCACGACCTATCACCCTCAGTCCGAGAGAACGAACCAGGCACTCGATTGATATGCTTCGGGAGTGTGTGATATATTTTGGATTTGGATGATCACTTATCGTTAGTTGAGTTCTCGTACAATAATAGTTATCATGCCAGCATTGATATGCCACCTTATGAGATGCTATACGGTAGGAGATGTAGAATGCCCGTGTATTAGGGAGAAATTAAGCAGAAAGAGTTGGGAAGCGTTGAGGTGATCGATGTTACAACCGAGAATCTAGAGAGGATCAAAGCCTTTATGAAGGCGGCGAAGGATAGACAAAAGTCATACACCAACAAGAGGCGTAGACCGATTAAATTCAAGGTAGGTTATCGAGTTATGTTGAAGGTCTCACCTTAGAAGGGAATCATTTGATTCAGGAAGCGAGGAGCTAAGCCCGAGGTATATAGGGTCTTTCTGAATCCTTACACGTGTAGGAGAGGTGGCCTATCGATTAGAACTGCCTGAAGAGTTAAGTGGAATTCATCCGACATTCCATATATCACATCTGAGGAAGTGCTTAGCTAAGGAAGATATGATTGTACCACTGGACGATATCGAAGTGGATGAACGGCTCAATTATGTAGAGCAACTATGGCAATCATTAATCAAAAGGAAAGGAAGTTGAGGAATAAAGTAGCTCCACTGGTACGTGTGCAACGGAAACACAGAACGGGTTTAGAGTCTACGTGGGAGACTGAAGAAGAGATGAGGTAGAATTACCGTCATCTGTTTAAGGAATAACAGGTTTTGGGGACGAAACCTATATAAGGGGGTGGACTTGTAACACCCGGATATTTTAATAGACGAGAAAGATAGAGTAAACATGAATAAAGAAGGAAACATAATTTAACACAAGTTGAGGGGTTAAAAGTGTCAAAAGGACAAAAAGTATCAAAAGTGGGTACAAAAGGTGGCATGGTCGCCCATGTTGTCTGCACATTTAATTTCAACCGGTTTCTAGAGAGAGAAAGAAGAGAAGCTTCGAATTTTAGAGAAAAGTTCAAGAAGTATTCGAATTCAAGGTAAGAATTGAATGGTTTTAGGTGTTCTTGACTGATTTCAGTTCGAGTTTATGCTTATGTATGTGTTTGTATGTTTGTGCATGTGTTTTGGTGGGTTTTAGGTGTGAACTCATTGTGCAATCGGGATTGAAGAAGTATTGCAAGAAAGTTTGACAAAGGTGAGTTCTAGAACCCCACTTTTACATGTTTTAACTGATTTTGGGACCGGAATGTATTTTTAAAATGTTTTTATAATGATTGGGTGTGTGAACCCGTATGTATGTGTATGTGAATGTGGGTGGGTGTATGTTTGGGTATGATTTATGGTTGTGTTCATTTTTGTATGCCTGTTAGATGCTTAGTATGTTAAAACTAAGCTTAGAACATGTTGGAATGATGAATTGGGGACTGATTATGATGTTAGTTAAAGGTTAGTTGTTCATGCGCCTGAAATGGGCCCAAGCGTGCAACGGTCTGAATTACCTAAGTGTTCCCCATGCTCCCAAAACCGGTGTGCCTGAATAGTATTCATGTGCCTAGAATTAGGCTGAATTTGACTAAGTGTTCCATGCGCCTAGATTGCCCATGCGCCCAGGCACTCATGCGTCTGCATAGTGCCCATGCACCTAGAATTGCCTAGAATGACTAAGTGTTGGGCCATGCGCCCCCATAGTGCCCATGCGCCCAGAACTTTTACCATGCGCCTAAGTTCCCATGAACCCAGAAGGCCATGCGCCTACATAGTGCTCATACGTCTAAGACTTATAATTATTTTCTAAATTTTGGAAAAAAATTGTAAAGTGTAGGCTTTGACTGGGATGTTCCCCGGGGGGTGATGTAAGTTGACTTTTGGTGATGGATGATGAGTGATATGTCATGTATGATGATGTGTGATAATGTTATGATTGATGTATGGTATGTATATATGTATAATGTGTTATCTTTTAATGGTATTCAAACGTATTTATACTATATTATAAAATACATCAAATATTATGTTATTACTTGACGTAGTATGACAAATGCATGAAAGAACGAAAAGTATAACGTAACAAAGTGAATGATAACAAAGATGAAAAGTGAAACGAAATGATAGAAAGAATGGCTTGCAAGCAAATAGAAAGGAGGTGCACGATAATGTTGTCGTTAGCTCAGCTGTGTGTGGTTTAAATAACCCGAAGGATGCATACAGGGTCAATCATTGAGATTGACAGGGCCCTTGTGGCATGCCCTAGGTGACTGGGTCAGCTTCGTGCACAATGTTCATGATTTAATTACCACAGGCCCAGCACCAGCTTTGTGCACAATGTTCAGGGTATTGCCAATTGGTCCGGATGAAAGGGGGAGATGACTTGCCCCAGGTGACTGGGTCAGTTTCGTGCACAATGTTCGTGATCTAATTACCACAAGCCCAGCATCAGCTTCATCATAATGTTCGGGGTATTGTTCATCGATCCGTATGAAGGTAAAAGAATGACATAATGTAAAGTACGATACAAAAGTATGAGAATGAATGTAAGAGATAATAAAAAGTATGAAACGAAAGAATATATACGAAAGAGAATGTTAATAAAAAGCATGAAATAAAAGTAAGTATATGATATCAAATACTAATGAAAAGAATGGAATGAAAGTATGAATACGATGATGAAACGTAATAATGAAAGTATGAAAGAACCAAATAAACAATGAATATTGTTTGTATGTATGTATGATGTGTGTTCATATACAAAGGTAAAGGTAATTTATGGAAAGGTATATTTTGTACATAAAACACACAAGGTATTTTGACACGTATAAAACTAGAACTCACTCAGCAACACTGACTTTTATGTATTTTCAGTTGGTAGGTAAGTTGCTAAGGATGGCACGAGGGGGAAGCTACTCGGCGAGTCAAGACTGACATCCATTTGTATATTTATGCTATTGTTGTTTCTTAATGCAATTAAACAATCCTTTTTTAACTCATGAAAAACATTGTATTACTTAACAACAGGAGTTATAATGATAATGAATGGCTTTTGTTAAACGTATTTCCGCTGCTTATTTTATGAAATGTATATTATTATGTATCTTTAGTGCTATGAATGACCAACTGTGAGGTCTCCGAGATCGGGGCCTTACACTTTCGGGGCTTTAACTCTATGTTTATCACAAGACATCTACAACTGCTGAACACAAAAATGAAAAATCCTTGTATGATTCTCTATATGAATTTTATGATGAAAATGAAGATTTGAAGAAGGACAAGAAAGCCCATGCTTAAAAGGAGTTTAATTCATTCGTAAGACACAATAATGAAAGCCTTACTTATATTTCTAATTGATTTTGTCTATCTCAAGAACTTTAATGAAATATGATGGACAGTTAGGTAACCATGAACAAGTCACTAAGCTCTTGTACTCCCTTCCACCGCAATAGAGCTTGCTAGTCAGGATGTTGAACTAGGAAAGAAACTTTGCTGATTATAAACTCATGGATGTCATTAACAAACTGAAACTTTTGATTTAGATTTCAAAAGGAGGGAATACAATAAATCCATGATGCCATCCACAGTATATCCATAAAATCCCGCGTTGATCTCATTCGCTGCAAACTCATCCATGTTTGGTTCAGCTTATGGTAGATCTACGGGATATGGCGTATTAGACAAGTCTAGTGGTGGTCTACAAGTGTTGGTTCTAGCTCAAAGACATCCATCACTGCCTAAATTCCATCTGATACAATGTCATTATAAGGATGTTTGTACACAGCTATGAAGCTTTTATAGTAGGGAGCTGAAGGAAAAGGAATGATTGATGAAGACATGTATCAGGTGGATCCTTACATAAAGGAAACTGATATTCAATGGCAGATGGCCATGCTCACATTGCATGCAAGAAGATTCATTGAATGAACTGAAAGGAAGAACTTTGGCAATTAAAACCAAAACTCTAAACTTGGTTTTGATAAGTCAAAATTGAGATGTTTTAATTGCAAATAGCTGGGCACTTTAAAAGAGAATGTAGATCTCCTGTCGTCACTAAACGGGGAAATTTTGATACTTCCAAAGTTATCCCAATCACTGATAAAGAAGAAGCCAAGACAAAGAAGGAAACAACACTCATTTCAAAATTTAATTGGAGTGCTGAGATTAAGGAAACTGAAGAAGAAATCAATCATGCTCTAGTGGCTGAGATGGTGAACATTGATGTGGATTCAGTTGAGGACTTTGATCCTTTCATGGGATTCAAGAGTGATATTTAAGAAGAAGTTGTTGGTGAAAGTGGTAAGCAACACGTTCAAGCTGAAGAGGTGGAGATTGGGAAAGTCAAGGAAGAAAAAGGTGATTATGAGCACGTTTAAGAGAAAGTGACAGTTTGTGAAGTTGATGAGCTCGGGAAACAACAACAAGTTAAAGTAAGGGAGTGATGCTGGATGTCTGTAATCAAGGAAAGAAAAAGGAAAGTGAAGCTAAGGAGGCTAGGAAGAAAGCATTTATGGAGGAAGAATGCAAGAAGAACACTCCGGTTTGTCAATGCGAAAAGGCCTTAGCTGCTGAAAAAGTAATTATGGGTCTCCCTTCTGAGGCATTTCAAGACATGTGTTCTCCTCCATGCAAAATACGTTTATTTGGGGTTTATAAAGCTAACAGATTATTGGTAGATAATGAAAAAGAATTAAATCAAATAAACAAGGAACTTAAAACAAATGAGTCTAAATATTTTGTCAAGTTGAATGAAGCCTTAAAGGGAAATGAGCATTTAAAAAAGAAATCTTTTGAAAAGAAATGTTAAAATAAATGCTTTAACAGAAAGTGTGGCACTTGCTAAATTTGAAACTATCAACTTAAAAACAAAACTAGAAAAGTGGACAATCTCTAGGATGAGACATGAGGAGCTTTCCATGAAGCAACGGTGGGCTAGAATTAAAGCTAGTTTTGGAAACGAAGAAACCACTCATGTTTATCCTCCCACAAGTACTTATTGTTATTCTCCTATGCATACACCTCATCCAACTAATGAATTATTTTCAGAAACACACTAACAGTTTATATGCAGGTTTAGAATGAGTAAATCATAAGGATATTCACGAGGAGTATAATTATAGTGCAAGTAGTGGTCTGGGCAACTCTAGTCTTAGCATTTCAGATTCCTAAAAAATTCAATAGATAATAGTTTAAGTACTTTTGTTTCACAAAAGTCTATTACAGATAATGGCATGTGTGGTTATAGCTCTTGTACAGCTTGTTCATCTCCAGATGTCTATGAATCAAATCATCATGTTTCAAATGCTTGTGTTAATGGAAATAATGATTGTTCAAGTGCAGCTTCAGACAAACAACCAAAATCAAATTGTTTTGAAAAGTTTTTCTCCCATCCAGTCCTATCTTTTACATCAGTTCGGAATTCTAAATCTAAAGAGAAGGAAACAATTTCCTCAAATGTTAATAATATTAATGTTGATACATATTGATGTACCTAGTTTATGTTCTGAAATGTAAAAGTCTTTCATATCTTCCATATATGTAATCGATGTAATGAATTGAATGAATGATATATGAAGTGCATTGTGATGTTAATTTGTGTTTGATTATGTCATGATATCATTATATTGAATGTGCTTCACGTGTATGAACTAATTATATAGGTTTGATGTTGTTCTACATGGTTCTAAGTCAATAAGAACCAAAAGACTGGATAAGAACCAAAAGATTGGATCAGTCGCACGACTGAGCCATAAGATTGAGTCAGTCGCACGACTAAACCTTCAATCGTGTGTATGAGTCAATCGCATGATTCAGTCGCACGACTGAACCATGCTGATGGTTCATTCGTACGATTGAAGGCACAAACCTATAAATATCACGTAATTTGGGGAAAAACATAATACTTTGAATACTTATGTACCGTAGCCGTCCAGAGCGTACCAAAACGTCAATCCAAGTTCATAGTTCGTTTCTGATCAATTCTCATTCATTCTTAATGTTTGTTTCATCGTTGGATTGATCAGGTTATTTGTTCTCACTGATTGGATCGCCAATCAAATAGGATTCCGCACTATTTGATTCGGTATCACGCAGAATCCATTAGTACTCCGTACGAAAACGGTCCTAACAAGTGGTATCAGAGCCAAGGCTCATGATTTTGGGTGGATTCAATTCGTTTTGGTGTCAAAACTAACGTTTTTATTCAGAAGATACACTTTTTCACTTCAAAACTTGGTTTTGTTGAGTTTCTATGTCAAAAGTTTCGACTTGTTCCCATATGGCAGATTAGGGTTCTTGAAAATTCATAATTTTGAGTCAAGTGTTCAAAAATTCAATTTTTCCCGTAGCAGCAGCTTCAGTCGCACGATTGGCCCAATCACAAGACTGAACTCCATTCGCATAGTTCAATCGCACGACTGAACTCATTCGCATAGTTCATTCACACGGTTGAAGTTTTCCATTCGGTTGACCTTATTCGTCTAGTTCAATCGCATGACTGAATCCAATCGCACGATTGAAGCCATTCGCATCCTTCAATCGCACGGTTGAACCAGTCGGCCTGTCCAATCGCACAGGCCAATCTGTCCTGTTCTTAGTTCACCAAGTTTAAGGAAATGGAAGATCAGTTCTCTACTTTTACTATTGGAAAGGATTCACGCATTCAGAATCTTCTACTTCTCGAAAGTGAGATCGGGAACCACAACAAACCGCCAAAGCTGTTAACGTTGGATGAATACCCATAATGGAAACAATGGTTTGAAATCTACCTGAATGGAGTTGACCCAAATCTGTGGATGTCTATTAAGACTGGTTACGTGGTACCAGTCGGTGCTAATGGGGTAAAACTTACATTTGGAGGAATGAGTGAAGCCCGGAAGACTATGTATAATGCTGAAAAGAAAGCATATGCCTTGTTGACTCAGTCAATACCTAAAGATATATTTCATCACTTTTTTTAGAACAAGCAGTCAAAGAAGTTATAGAAGCCTTAGAAAAGAGATACAAAGGCAATGCAACTCTGAAGGCACTCAAGGCAAAAGCTCTTAAAAAGGAATTTCACAACTTCTCACCAATTGGGAAGGAGAGCTTAGATGATATGATCGACAGATTCTATCATCTTATGAGTGAGTTACACACTCATGGTGTGGTTACATCCATGGAAGACAAAGTCTCTAGCTTTGCTGATGGGTTACCAGACAAATGGGATCCATTTGTTTCCAATTTAAGACAAAATGAGACTCTTGCTACCTTGGACATAAATGACTTCATTTTAAAGCTCAAGGCGGAAGAACTGCGTTAAAAGTACAAGTCAAAGAAAGGATCCTACGCTCAGAATCCTGCTTTATACAACTCAGTTCCAACTCCTACTACATCAGGTGCACTATTAGAAACTACTTTTGTATCTAACTCCTCTGCTCCTTCTCAGTGCAGCCTATCAGGTACCGACACGCCCGGGTCATCTGGAACCCACTATATAGTTCCCGAGGCAAATGCTACGAATTTAAAGACTGAGAATCTCAGGAATGTGACTGTGGAAGTAGTGAAAGAGCATATGGACCTTCTAGCTGCAGTTGTCCAATCTTATGATGGTCTGGTTGCTAGAAAGATTGGAAACTGTCATCTTGCTGATGAAGATTACGAGCAAGTTAATGAAACTGAGTTAGAGCGCATGGATATCATGTGGGCCTTGGCTAGTGCTATGAGAAGAGCAAAGAAGTT
>BJCO01638821.1:0-12365 GCA_018326465.1 Flaveria floridana | reverse complement strand
CCATGATTGCACCTGACTTCACCAACCAGGTCAAAATAATTGCTTGGAAATATGATGAAGTTTTTGATGCGTTCTTGATAAAAAGAGTAAATGTTGTTTGTGATGTGTATCATTTTTACTCTAGCATTATCAAACTGCCTGTTCAAGACTTAAAAGAATTAAACAATCTTGATTTGATTAACCCTACTGGAGCTAAAAAAGGAGAAATTTTTATGGAGCTTCTAAGCCGAGGGCTAGCTAGAACAAGTAATTTCCTTCAAACTCAAGAAGAATAAGAAAATTAGAGGGTTACAATCTGAAGAGGAGCATTTTATGGTTGAATTTTGTGACAAGTACTTTGAAAAGGTGACAACTCCTGGATTGAAGGTTATTGATGGTAATCAAAAGTCCAAACCTATACTTAGATGGTTTTATAATACTGATACATTTGAGCTCAAACTGGTTCGAAATCTTGAAAATTGGGATAAGGACATGATCTCTCTGTTTGGTACTTTTGAACTGAAATTACTACATCCAAGTTACATCTCAATATTATCTGTTTAGAAATTTGAGAAAGTATCTCCTGAGACAGCAGAGCAAGATAAGAAATATTTTCTCTCAATTATTAATGTGATGAATGCAGCCATGGAGAGAATATCTTTAAGAAAAGCTCATGCGTTTGCTAACATAGTGAAAAGAGACATCAAGGATATTGAATTTATGAGAATTTCAAGAAAAGGAGTGTTAGAGTTATATTGCAAAGAAAGCAAAAATTCTATTGAGTTGTATGCAAATGTTGATATTGCATGTCTATCAAAGGATACATTAGAAAGAATGAAGTTGATGGAAATCAAAACGAATGAATCAAAGCCAGAACAAGCTGTGCTTGCTGGAAAATTCAAGTCGTCGATTGAAAATGCTTTGAAAGAAATAGAAATGTATAAAAAGAAGCCCATTTTTAAAGTAAAAGAAGAACCTGAAGACTTCTTTGAAGGTTAATGATGGAAGAGATGAGAAGATAGAAGATGAAAGAGAAGAGAAGACAAAGGATGAAGAGAAGAGATTGCTGATTGAAGAAAAAGAAGACAAAGATATGAAGACAGAAGACTTTTGAAGACTGAAGATAAATGTAAATCTTAGGGGGAGTATTGTTAGTCCTCTAGAAAGATTAACATTAGTCTTACTTTACAATTTTGCCTTAGTATAGGGACTAGAATTGTAAATAGATAGTCTTTAGTTTGTTGATAGTATAAATAGCTTAGACTAGAGTAGAATTTGTAGTCGTAACATTTTGTACTGCTTTCTTACTCTTGTAATTGTCTTTGCTATATCAATGAACTGTGAATTTTATTGATATTTGCTTGATTGGATTACAATTGTTTGTGTTTCTTTGAATTGTTTACATAATTTGTTACAGATTGATGGATTTGAGCCTATCAGATTCGATATTACTAATTTAGCAGAAAAACCATTCTCCAATCCCTCCAACTCTCAAGTTGCTACTCATATAAGAAATCATTTTAGCAGTCTTCATATGGCTGAATTGACAAGAAGGCCAAGACTGAAGAAGAGTTGAACAAGAGAGTAAGGGACGAGGAAGAAGGCACAACCACAAAAGGAAAAACATTCCTTCAGATGGTTGAAGGCCCAAATTTTGACCCTATAGTTAGATGGGAGTATGACTATAATTCCCATTAACTAACTCTTTTCAGAGGGCCACAACAAAGTGTAGATGTCATTCAAAGTGATAGACTCAATCTACCATCAACTAATGACTTTTTCAAGCTCCTCAGTACCACATAAGGAAGAACAAGGAGACAAACAAATATTTGCTCACCCTAGTGTTAAAGACCATAAGGAGCAGAAGAAAGTGAAGTTTTGGTAGCATCATCGTAGGGGGAGTTTGTTTGATCATATGAGGCTGGTGCAACCAAAACAACACAAAGAACAATTTTGAAGTACAATTGAAGAAGTCTTCCAAAGCTAAAGCAACTCTTCCGAAGTTAAGTTGAAGTTCTTCCGAAGCTTAAAGTATAAAGAGCTTCCGAAGGAAAACTAAGTCTTCCGAGACTAACTAGTTTTCCTTCTAAAGTATACAAAGAACTCTGAAGATAGAGCTAAGTTTTTCGAAGAATGAAGTCATGAAGACCTGCAGAAGACTCGAAAGAAGTTGATTCTTCTGAAGAATAAATGGCCTCGGAAGAACCTATTCTTCCGGAGCCATTTACCTTACGAAGAACCAACTATGAACCAGTGGACAAAAGTATGGGTTGTCTAACATCCACTGTCAACTCTAATATACTGCATGGCGCTTTCCAACGCACATGTAGTTGATCATACTTTATTCTACTATTCACCTTTATCAATTAGTACAGTTACCATCTTTAGTTGATAAGAAAAAGTAACGCATGGACCTGTCATAACTACCTAATCTAGGATAGTATTTTATCTTAGGTGCTTTACCTCTAGCAATATAGTATTTTTCTAGTTGTAAATTCCAGCTGGTTATCCAAGTATAACCGGATGTAGATAGTATATATAGTTTCTCATTGTAACTCATCAAACCATGCTTGTAAGAGTCTTGTAACACTTAGTTAAGAAGTAATATATACAAGTATCCTGAAAACCATTCTTGTGTTCATTAACTTATTATATTATTGTCAACTTAGTTTGAGATTCTGCTTCATCAACCTAGTGAGACTTCGTGAGTTTGTGAGGTAAATCTTGTGTTGAGAGACCAACACCGATCCTTCACTTTATGGTTTTTTATCTTTTTGAACTTGACTTTATGAATTTACGCTAGTCCAATTAATGTTAATTTTTTATTATAATATAAATAAATATTTAACGTCTTATAAGTAGTTTTATTATAATAAAAACTCATTATTACCTAAGATAATAACGGTGCCAGTAACCAAACAATACCAATAATCAATACAGGGTTAATTCTACATAGCCTTGATAAAGATCTTTGTTAGGGGATCCGTACAGATCACATCTTATTACGCCATTTGTATTAAGAGAAAATTTCATATATACCTCTATAAACATTCAAAATATCATATATACTCAAAAAAAATTGAAAATGTTATAAAATTCTATAAATGTGGTTATCAGTACCACCTTGTAACTTCTCAACAATTTATTCACTTCTCATAATGTTTGTATTAGTATCACAGCCATATAAATAGTGGCTTTTGTATTTAATATATTATATCAATACGAAAGATTTCTTCTACTCTTCACATTATCTCCCTATAATCATATTGTTCATATGTTTACATATACTATGTATTAGTTGCTAGTAGGTTGTTTCACAACATGTTATCAGCATGAATTGCATTTCAGTTTGATGATCATATTATCATTATCATAAGGTTAAAATAATTTTTACTCTTGTCTCGATTCATTTAAACAAAAATCAATATTATAATTCATACAATTTTGGATTATGTTTAGCTTTATTATCATTGTTACTCTTTGATTCTCTCATATAAGATCCATATGGTAATTCATACTATTTTGGGTTATGTTGAGAATTATATTTAATTTTGTAAATCGTTAACAATATGTTCTTTGACGTAAAAAATATTTTATTTTGTGAGATTCATCGTCTTTTACTAATAAAGATTTTCAACCCGAATAAAGAAAAGAATATATTTGTTTTTTTATGATTATCTCAAACAATGATGTTACATTATTATCTATCAACAATGAATTGATGTATATTTTTTTATAAATTGATTTTTGGTAATAGTTATGTTTTACATACCATATCATTAAAGTTTCACACATTAGTAAATTTACTTATTAAATTTTTATTATGGAAAGTGACTAGAAAGGATAAGAAAAGTATTATACTTATAATGAAAAAATATTATAAACTAATAATTATGATATTTCATATATATAATATTTAATACCATATAATGGATAGTAGTTTCAAATATGATAATTAGTATATTTATTAAATCTAAATGGTGGTTACATATGTTGTACATGTATTACTTAATTTGTAATTAATTTACATAAAAAAATTATTATTCTTAATCATTATTTATGATATTAACATTAAAAGATGGTTATCAATATTACTTAGATTATAATTGTTACATAATATCTTCAAAAAGTATAATATTATTACAATATTCGTTCACTTTTAAAATATATGAAAAATATGATAACTTTGATTTATCATTGTCTATTGAATAAATCATCATATGAAGATTTTGAAAGTAAAATAATGCATGGCCGGGGAAGGGTAGTCAATACAATTACCTTCCCAATAAGTAGCGACTTAGAACACTTAACATATCAAATAGGGAACCAGGTTTAGTTTGATGACACTATGAACACAATTTATTATGAGACAGAACAAGAACAAGATAAGTTTGGTTTTCAAGAATGTTGTATATTGCTCTCAAGTTCTATTACAAGTGTTACAAAGCATAAAAATAAATACAATAACCTAAGACACCTTATACTACATCCTATAGCCGGTTATATTTTGAAAGACAGCTAGAAACACTAATCGAGACAATAAGATCAATGTATAGTCAAAAGGCACATTGTCTTTTGACGTGTGACTATAAAATGCCATAGCTATCATCTTAATATATTACAAAAAGAATAATATTATAAAAGTATAAAGTTATAGACCAATGACCATAATCTATAGTTGACAAAGGCATGGACATTTTCATCAACTTATCTAAGTTGGATAGTCTTCAGAGTGGCAGCAAAAAGTTGTTCAGCTTTTATCAAAAGGTGATAACAGAAAGTTGTTGGGTTTGTTGGACCTTAACAATGTTGTTTAACCATTTAAACAAGATAAAACGCAGCGGATTAAATTCTTAATTTCATGTTTTATAATCTGAAATGTGTTTGAACTAGCAACAACAAACCCTAGAACATAAGGATCTTTAATATGTGTTTGAACTAGCTATCTACAAGAAATAACAACCAAAATCATAACATACAAACTACCTCTTATATGCTGTTAAAACCGTGGCTGAAACATCATCCAAAAGACAGCTGAAAACGTGGATAAAGATGAAGATGTAGCTGCTATTCGATGACCAAAACATCAAGAATAGATGTCCTCAAGTGCTCATACCCACAAGCATCATGCAAATCACCTTGTTGCTAGGATTTTGAGCACCAATTCGACCAAGAAAGGCTGCTGGAACATCCTTCCAGCCGTGAGCTTTCTTCAAGAAAGAGAGAACCTTTTTCTCTTTTGGTCTTTGCATGTGTGTGTGAGAGAGAAAGCAAGTTGGATGGATGGTCTTGCAATAAAGGGTGTGTTAGTTTCAAGACATGAAAAAGGACCAAAATGACCCCCATGGGGCGGCCTCTTTTGTTTCAAATGGGTTCCCCCCATTTTTAAAACACCCTTTTTAATCTATGTTAAACAAAGGTTTAAAATAGATATATATAATTAACCTTTTAATTATATGCACACACCTTTATTATTTGATGTTGTTTAATCAAATTAAACAACATAACAAATAATATCCATGAACAAAATATCCTCATAAGTTGTTCTTCCTCACATGTAACTTATTTAGAAAACCCATTTTCTAAATTGGTCTAATTATTTAATTGCATGATCATATCATCAATTAAATATTGATTGGTGTTTGCTAAGCTTGTTATTGGGTATGACCCGACTTGGATCATGACGTACTAACCACATCAATAATCTATGTATCTTGGACATATAGAATCCAACAAAAGCATGACTTCTTTGTCTTCAAAAGAAATCAGTCTTTGGCTTTGAAAGATCTTGTCTCTGAAGATTTTACACAGCTTATTTTTTTCTGAGAGTTGTGTAAGTATTTGTTTTGTAATAGTTGTGTAAAACTTATGAAGTAACTTTACTCTATACTTCATGCGTGCATGCAGAGATCTCTTTAGTTGCTTTGGTTGCATCAGCATTTTAATTGTAAACCTTACAAACTCTCCCTAGGTTGATGCTACCAAAACAGAAGAGAATACTCAGCAGTTGACATCCTCATTAGGAACAAGACAATTCCTATTTTCATCATTTGGTCAGCATCCCTCAGACTCTCATAGTATCTCCTCATGTCATAGGGATCATGTAGAGGAAGATCAAGCATGTTTTTCCAGAAGTAGACATCTTGACCTCCTTGATCTATAATGACATACCATCTGTTTGGATTTGCAGCAAAAGTATAGGAAATGATGGGTCACCTAGCTGCAAGAGGCTCTACATGTGTTGGACTTGGTTGATCAGCCTCTTCTTGAATAACCTCAGGATGCTCTAACTCATCCTGAGATATAGAGGTGGATGACTTGGACTTCTTCTTCTTGTTCTTCTTAGTGTCCATCTTCATGGCCATCTTTTTCTTACTCTTTACAGACTTCAACTGAGAAGACTTGCCTTCAACACCAGGTTGCTCATGTGTGTCTTTCTCATATAAGGCCCCGTTCCCAGGCACCTCACAATTGGACAATCATCGCATCATTACATAGACATTATTATATAATCTATAAATTATGCAGCAGAAATAAATTTTCAAAAGCCATTCATTTCATTGATAAATATTGTTGTTAAACAATACAACATTGTTAAATTACAAAAGCATCGTTAAATTGCATTATAAAACAACAATATTATTATGCGTGAATGGATGCCAGTCTTGCCCTGTCGAGTAGCCTTGCCATGTGCCATCCTCAGCAACATTACCTGCCAACTGAAAATGCAAAAAAGTCAGCGTTGCTGAGTGAGTTCTAGTTTTATAAGTATTAAAATACTTCATGTGGTTTATGTACGAAATATACTTTTCCATAAAATACTTTAGATTTGTCTACAAGCACACATCATACGTACATTCAAACATATTAATTCTTTATTTCATTCTTTCATACTTTAGTTACTATCTTTTATTATTGTATACATACTTTCCTTCCATTCTTTTCATTATCATTCACTTTCATATACATAATTTCATTTCATGCTTTTCACTATCTTTACTTTCATCCACATTCTTTTGTTACATACTTTTCATCATTCTTTACTTTCATAAACATACTTTCTTTTTCATACTTTTCATCATCTTTTACTTTCTTTACATATCGATGTACAGTACCCCGAACATTATGCACGAAGTTGATGCTGGGCCTGAGGTCTATAAATATACCCCGAACATTGTGCATGAAGCTGACCCAGTCCTAGGGCAAGTCATCTCTCCCTTCCATCCGGACCAATGTGCAATAACCCGAACATTGTGCATGAAGCTGACGCTGGGCCTGTGGTCTACAAATAGACCATGAACATTGTGCATGAAGCTGACCCAATCACCTAGGGCATGAAACAAGGGTCCCGTCAATCTCAATGATTGACCCTGTATGCATCTTTCGGGTTATTTAAACCGCACACAGTTGAGCTAACGACAACATGGTCGTGCACCTCCTTTCTATTTGCTTGCAAGCCATTCCACCTTTCATTATGTTTCACTTTTCGTTTTTGTTATCTTTCCCTTCATTACATTATACTTTACGTTCATTCATACATTCGTCATACTACGTAAAGTCATAACATAATACATAACGTATATTATATCATAATATATATATATATATATATATATATATTGAAAATCAATAAAAGATAACACATCATACACGTATGCATGTCATACATTCATCATATCATCATACATATTATATTCATAGACCATCAAATATTCATGCTCAAAATAGGCCAAAACAATCCAAAAGTCAAACTAGGGTCAAACCCTAAAATTCTGATCTTTCCCAAAATTACAGAAATTTTCTAAGTCTTTGGGCGCATGAGCACTATTTCGACGCATGAGGACTGTTTGGGCGTTTCTCTACTATGCAGGTGCATGACCCTATACTTAACTATTTTTCATTAACCTTTGGGCACATGAACTGTTCATACACATGAGTCTATACTTAGGCATTTCAACACTTAGGCGAATGAGCCTCCTGGGCGCATGGGCACTATTTAGACGCATCACCCTACATTTAAGCATTTCTTCAAAACTTAAGCGCATGAACTACTATTTAGGCGCATCAGCTTTGACTTAGAAATTTCTATGGCATTTCTAGGCGCATGGACTACTGTTTAGGCGCATGACCTTACTTAAAATTTTCTAAGGCAAAATAGTAGGCTCATGGGCCCTGTTTGGGTGCATGACCATCAACTTACATCCCTTTAACATATTTTTTAGTCCCAAACAAAATCTTAACATGTTCCAAGCTTCTCAATACCATTCTAAGTCTTAAATTCGTATGCATAACCATAAAACATCAACATACAAGCATATTTACATATGGTCAAACATACAAAAGTTGTAAAAATGTTTTACATGCATTTTCAGCCCCAAAATCTTTAAAAACAAGGAAAATGCGGGGTCTAGAAACTCACGTTAGCTGCTTTCAAGTCTCAAACTCTCCAACTTGAACTTTTCCAAAGAATTCGTACACCTATATGTGTCTAAAACACACAAACCCGAACACACATACACATAAGAACATATATTCTCGGTTCCTTAGTCAAAACACAACAAAACCGAGCCGATTATACAAAATTTACTTACCAAGATCAAGTTTAGCTGCTCTCTCTCTAGAACCGAAGAAGATCTGCTTTTCTTCTTCTTCTTCTATTTTGGTCAACAAAAGCATATGGGATGGAGGCTATATGGGCGGCCATACCCATAATATATTAAAATATTTTACTTTTGTACTTATTTACACTTTACCCCCTTCCACTTTATTTCCTTTTCTTTTCTTTCAAGATACTTTCCTTTTTCTTTCTAATTACTTTTGTTTTTCTTTTCTCCTTTCTTTTCCATTTTCCACCCTCCTTAAAGAGGTTTCGTCCCAGAAACCCATCACTCTTTGAATAACTACTGGCAATGCTGTCTCATCTCCTCTTCAATCTCCCACGTAGATTCTGAACCCTTTCTGTTTTTCCACTGCACACGCACCAGTGGAACCGCTTTATTCCTCAGCTTCTTCTCTTTTCGATCGATGATTGCCACTAGTTGCTCTATATAATTGATCCGTTCATCCACTTCGATATCATCCAGTGGTATAATCATATCTTAATCAGCTAAGCACTTTCTTAGGTGAGATACATGGAATGTCGGATGAATTCCACTTAACTTGTCTGGCAATTCTAATCGATAAGCCACCTCTCCTACTCTAGCAATGATTCGGAAAGGTCTTGTATACCTCGAGCTTAGCTTTCCCCTCTTCCGGGACTGGATGATTCCCTTCCAAGGTGAGACCTTCAACATAACTAGGTCGCCCACCTTCAATCCGATTGGTCTACGCGTCTTGTCGGCGTACGACTAATGTCTATCCTTCGCTGCTTTTATTAGGGCTTTGATCTTTTCTAACTTTTCAGTTGTAGCCTTGATCACTTCAAGGCTTCCTAACTCTTTCTGCCCTATTTCACCTTAACACACGGGTGTCCTACATCTCCCACCATATAGCATCTCATAAGGAAGCATACCATTGCTGGCATGGTAACTATTCCTAAATGAGAATTCTGCTAATGGTAATTGATCACCCAACTTCTTCCAAAATCGATCACGCATGCTCGAAGCATTTCCTCGAGCGTCTGAATCGTCCCCTTAGACTGATGATCTGTCTGAGGATGATAAGTCGTGCTAATGTGTAGCCTCATCCTCATTGCATCATGGAATCTTTTCTAGAACTTGGATGTAAACCGAGTGTCACGATCCGACACGATAAACAATGACACACCAAGACGAGCTACAATCTCTTTAATGAACAGATCCGCCAATCTTTATGATGAATACGTCTCGTGGATCTATAGGAAGTGAGCATTCTTCGTTAGTCGATCAACAATCACCCATATGGTATCACACCCCCTTATCCTACGAGGTAGCTTAGTAATAAAATCAATGGTGATATGCTCCTACTTCCACTCGGGTATATCAAATGGTTGGATCTTCCCGTATGGTTTCTGATGTTCTGCCTTCACTTGCAAACAAGTAAGGCACTTGCTCACGTACTCTACTACGTCGCGCTTCATTCCCGGCCACCAATAATCTTTTCTTCATATCCTGATACATCTTCGTGGCATCGGGATCAATAGAGTATCGAGTCTTATGAGCTTCATCCATAATTCGTCCCCTTAGGTCTCCGTATCTGGGAATCCACATTCGCACGAAGCGGGTTCTCACTCCGTGAGTGTTTTCTCCTAACTCCGAGACTAGACCTCTCATTCTTTCAGAGTTAAGCTGATATTCTTTTAATGCCTCGTCTTGTAATTCTTTGACCTGCGTCGTAACGTCCGAGGTCATTACTAGCTGATAAGACTTCACCCAAATCAGCTCGGGCCTCTCTTTTTGACTAAGGGCATTGGCCACAACGTTGGCCATACCCGGATGGTAATGGATCTCACAGTCATAATCTTTGATAAGCTCTAATCATCTCCTCTGCGTCATGTTGAGATCCTTTTGCTCGAAGAAATACTTCAAGCTCTTGTGGTTGGTGAAGATGGTGCACTTGGTCCCGTATAAGTAGTGCCTCTAAATCTTCAACGCAAAGACCACAGCTGCTAACTCCATATCATGGGTGGGATAATTGACTTCATAGGTTTTCAGCTGTCGGGTTGCGTAGGCTATTACCCTTCGACGTTCCATTAACACGCAACCTAGTCCTAAATAAGAAGCATCCGAATATACCACTAAGTCTTCACTCCCTCCGGGTAATGTCAAGACAGGAGCTTGAGTCAATCTCGCCTTCAACTCTTTGAAAACACCCTCTTGCGTTTGACCCCACACAAACTTCACATCCTTGTGAGTCAACTTAGTCAAAGGTGAGGCTATCTTGGAAAAGTCTTGGATGGATCTCGGATGGCGTCTTTGGAGACTTCCAATACATAACCGCATAAACCTTTGCCGGGTCCACCATAATTCCTTCATCATTCACCACATGACCTAGAAATTGAACTTCATGCAACCAGAAAACACACTTAGAGAATTTGGCATACAGCTTCTCTTTTCTAGGTGTCACTAACACTTCCCGAATATGACCGGCATGTTCTTCTTTGCTCTTTGAATAAATCAGGATATCATCAAAAAACACAATCACTGATTTATCTAACATTGGCCGACACACTCGGTTCATCAAATCCATAAAGGCAGTTGGCACATTTGTCAATCCGAAAGATATAACGAGAAACTCGTAGTGTCCGTAGCTGTCTTAGTTGGCGCGTAGTGTCTGGCAGATTCTAGGTGTTCGGAAGATATGGTCAAACACATAACAAACCAAGGATTTAGGCCAAGGCCAAACTCCGGTAGTCTCCCCTATGAGTCAATTAAGTATGTGAAAAGTTGTTTTAGGTTTTAAGGGCCTGGAGTTACTTGAAAAACTAAAAATGTTACCGCAGTTCTCAACCAGAGGGCTGCTGGAGTTAGCTTGCCAAATTGTGCATAACTCCCATTTAAAAATAGCTATTGGGTTAATTCATTTTTTGGAGTTCAGAGGACTCCTAGGACAAATGTTTGACCAGAGAGTTTGGTCTCAGTTTTTATGAAATGAAAATGGCACATCAAACAAGTCAACACATACATTCTGTCCAAGAGGACAGAATTGACCCTTCTAGACAAAACAAGTAAAACACCAACTTAACCACCTCCAATTGGAGTGTGGTTACCCTTTTTGGAAACTAGACTCAGTAAGAAACAATTTGGGCACCAGAAACACATCATTTGGACCTGTTATGACCTGTTTGTGACACATACAAAATGAGACTCAGAATCTGTCTGAAAGTTTGTTTCTGATCACACTTCACTAAAATGATCATAACTCATGACCTGTTTGTGGCACATACAAAATGGTCGAACAAGTCATCGATACGCGGAAGTGGATACTTGTTCGTGATCATCACCTTGTTCAATCCGCAGTAATCAATACACATCCTGAAGGTTACATCTTTCTTTTTAACGAAAAGCACTAGAGCTCCCCAGGGTGAAGAGCTGGGACATATGAATCCCTTGTCTAACAATTCTTGCAATTGCTTAGACAGCTCTTGTAGTTCGTTTCAGTAACAAGTGCCAACAAGGCAAGGTGTCCTTTCCTGAGACATTTCTGAGCCTTCAAATATGATATGATGCCGACCACCGCACCCACTTTATCACCTTCCATTGTAAGAATTTCATCATCCGAAATGAGTAACTTGATCAGCTTCTCCTTGCAAATGATCTCAGCACTGTTCTTGGATAACCAATCCATCCCGACCACTACATCGAAGCTACCGAGTGTGACAGGAACAAGGTCTATGTAGAAAGTGTGTCCAGATAAGCCTAGCTTACAGTTTCTAAACACTTGGGTTGCTGTTATCGTCCTACCATCGG